>NQII01000389.1:426621-444325 GCA_002778355.1 Clitarchus hookeri | reverse complement strand
GTGTGATAGGGATGATCGCACTCTGCCACCCCCCCCAATTCGACAGCTCCACTGACCCTCTCACCCCTTTGCTCTCGCACTTTATCCGCTCCCCTCGTCCCACCCCTCTGCCTAGGTCTCTTCACGAGAGACAAGAGAACCCGCTTGCGCTCCCACGACACGTCAGTCGCGTATGTTTGGCGCGGCTGCAGCGAAGTCCTTCCGCCGGCAAGGTGATGACGTCAGCGGGGGTTGGCGGGGACAGGCGATGAACTATGTGATGGCGGTGAAGAAAAATGCGTTGGTTTTGACGGCAGATGTGGAGGTTGGTGAAAGATGCGGAACGGCGACGGCGGAGAAAGTTGTGAGGTGGTGGTTGGTGGTAATGGTGATGGCAAACGTGGGGCGAGTGAGAAATTTGGCGGTGCTTAGCAGCTGCCTTCAGCGTCGATTAGGGTGAATGAGGCGGTAATGGAGCAGCTACGGAGCGCAATGGCTTCCTGATGCGGTCGACAGTAACGTCCGCCACGTTTCTCAAAAGCGACAATCCAGCCCACGCAGAAAAAAATACTGGAAAGTGAGCAAAAATTACGCTTCTAAGTAACAATTCAACGAAACTAATATTTTGAAAAATGAAATACGTCCAAAGGACTTCACCAGTAAGAAAGAGTAGTGCAGCAGTAGAAAGTGACAAGAAAGAACGAAAGTAACAATGGAAATTTGGACACTGAAATTCATACGGCAGAGATACTCTAAGTGGGAAAGGGACATATTCCGTGCTGATAATGACGCATGGAAAACTGATAATGAAAATGAAAATTATTTCAAAATGTTTGAAGGTTTTATTTCTGTGCGCTTAAGAGAAATATGAGTATTCAAAGTTGTATTACTGGTTCTGACACAGACAATACGATCAAGGGTGGTTTTCGTCCCAAACGTATGGGAAATAATCATTTTAAATGGTTTCCTTATTGAACTGAAATATTATGTGTTTAGTTTTGGGGCCAAGCCAGCTTAAAAATGGCGAACAACGTTGTTACAAACGTAAGATATTTTGGCAAAATAGTGATGTAATCTTGGAGATGGGTCGTTACAGCTCTGTATTTGATCCGAAATTAAACTGACACAGAACTGTATCTTATACGAAGTTTCTCATCAGATGTATCAGATACAAGAATTCCCGAGTACGTCGCTCGCTACTTCGCCAGCATCTTGTGGCCTTGTCCGTGCATGTTGACAGGTACACGTTATAAGGTACGCGTGTTATCAAATACGCGCGTTATCAAGTACGTGTTTTGGGCGGTTGTACTGTGCGGTATCTGTTACACAGAAATAAATAATGGATATAGGCATTAGCAGAAAAAAGATTTAGTTCACGCGAAAATTTTGTTGTTATAAATAAATTGTTTAAACCATAACTAAGTTATAAGTTATCCACTCCAATATATTTTTTTTAACGGAAACTCTCAACTGTGAAGTTGCCATTTCATATTGCTTCCGCATTCTAAATTTTCTGAGTCTATATCCGATGGTTCCGTATAGTTTCCTCGTTCCCCTTTCTGTGCTTATACATAAAACTTACTACGCAATGATTTAAAATTTTGATAGAAGTTGTAGCATAGATGCGTCAATGGAAAACAAAGTGTTTAATATAGAAGCGGAAACTTGAAACAACTGCAATTAAAGTTCGAACTACTAAGTAAAAAAAATATATATATAATTTGGCCAGGTGTACGTGATAAGAAGCATTTTAAAAGACGGTATTTTTGTTATGTAGTTCATCAACCTTATAACTTACCGACACAAGCGTAGCACGAAACAGCGAAATACTCTTCGATTAACATAAATAAATTTAAGCTGGGCCATAAAATGCCATAAAATATTTTAGTGCAATGGCATTCTGAATATATCTTTGAAAAATTGGCAAAATTAATTAACTTTACAATCTTTTAAAAGTATAATTTATTTTAAAAAAAAACTTTTTCAAACGCCGATACAACTACAAGCATTCAAAATGGTTTGGTACAATAGTTCGTCGAAATTTGCAGCTTGTAAACAACCTTTACTCCATGTGTTTACGAGTGTCAGGTGGCTAGCTACACTAGTGCCCAAAGTTAAAGCAACAAAGATACATCCGGTCTTCTCTTGGACATTCTCCAAATGATGGTATCGAGTGATTATAAATAATAAATCGTAAATAACGTAAATACTGTAACATCATTTCTTGATGAACTTCCAGAAAAAATCAACACATGTTCTGTTTTTCAAATGTTAGTCACTTTCCACACATCCAGAAAACCTGTTGCGTCTGCTCGATATATCGTGTGATCACCTCTGGCAGCAATACAGGTCTGACAACGACGTTTCATGCTCAGAATAGGGTCATCAATCGCAGTTTCCGGTATTAACGCACATTCTTCCTGTAGAGCTGCTCGTTGGCCCTGAAGAGTGACTGGTGGATTCGGACGTGTAGCAACTTGTCTCTCTAGAGCATCCCACACATGCTCTACTTAATTAAAGTTGTGAGAGCGAGCAGGTCAATCCATGCGCGCAATGTCCTAAGTTTTCAGGAAGACATCAACCAGCTGTGCTTTATGAGGCCGAGCATTATCATCCATCAGTAGGATGTCTAGGCCCACAGCACCTCGAATTAACAGAACATGGGGTGTAAAGATCTCATCACGATACCTGGCAAAAGTTACACCTTGCTGGTTTACCTGTACAACCCCTAGGATAGGTGTTTAAGTGGTTAGCTAAATACTTTCCCACGTCATTATTGACTCACCTCCATTTTTTTGAGGGCAGGAATAGTGCTCTAGGTTCTCCTAGAAGCGAGTCCGTCGAGAGCCACTCCGAAGACCGAATCTGGACACATCTGTTAAGAGAACATTGTCCCACTGTTCGACTGTCCAGTGGATATGTTGATGGCTCCACTCTAGACGTCTTCGTCTGGGAACACGCATCATGAGTACACATACAGCAGGTCTCCGACAGTAAAGACCTCTTTGCTTAAGCCATCTGTACACTGTTTGCCTCGATACAACGTTGTCAGTGGATGCTGTGAGGTCACGTGCCAGGTGTTGTGCGCAGCACTTCGGCGGCACCGTCTTGAGCTTATGGCAACGGTCCTCTCTTTCAAATGTCACTATTGGTCGTCCTTGCCCTGGTCTCCTCGGTGTACAGGCGCAGACGCTAAAACGGTTGCCACATCCAAGGAATAACAGAACGATTCACATTAAGCCATCTTGCTACATCAGCTTGAGACTGTTCAGCTTCCATTCTTCCTATCGCTCTCCACATCAGGGAGACTTCAGACCACTTCTCTGTTTCATAGCTGAATGTATGGACAATGAAAGTTGCCGTGGGACTAATACGGCAGTAAACACTATGCACACCGTTCGATAGGGACACTGAAGTCATCGTTTCCATGGTTAAAATAGGACAGTAATGCCATCTGCTGTTCAGAATATCGGTGTATTTCCATTTTACTGTCGCCCGATAAAATATTGTGGCTCAATGATCACGGGAGGGATCGATGTCTGTTTGTTGCTTAATTATGAACATTGGTGTACTTTCAAATAATTTAATTTCCGCTACCGTCTTGCGTAGATATAATAACTCTGCGAATATGCGAATATCAGAATATTATGCTGCTCCAAGCTACTGTTATTCGCTACGAACTTCAGATAATTTTCACGTAACACATGGCGTAAAAGGTACATTATTTTTTTTTTCTTTGAAATTGAATAGCAATGGTGAGTTCATGTTATCATGTTGGTATGTTTTTTGTCTTGCTGAGTCCTGTGTGTGTACGCTTTTTATTTAGTCTCATGGTCGGAAATGGACACAGTCCAAACATACCAACATAATATCATTTATTTTTCTCGTTAAATAATATTGGTTAACTCGCAAAGAGCAGCGTCGAAAATCACAGATACGTAAAATATACGTTTTTATATAAGCAAAAACAGGAAAGGAAGTGTTACCAATGAATAGGGACAGGAAAACTTCATGGATTTATTTGAGGACAACATAGACTTCAAAAACACGTATAATTGAGATACTTTTGTGATTGGCTCATTGTTTATTAGACACGCCGTTGACGACTCTTGGCCAATAGCAAACCTTCATGTAAACAAGCACCGAATCTTGTGCTATATCATGTCAAAGCATAAAACTAGCTAACCACAAAGGCGGCAGACAATTAACGAATAGCTAAAGCTCTAGTGTACAGAGGATTGCGGAGTCTAGCACAAAAATAATAAAAATAAAAATAATCTATCCCTAGCTATGAAATATGTGTAACTTATGAGAAGAATATAGTTTTTTTCTTGTTTTTGAAGAGGTGAAATATTGAAAGGGAATGAATGGTGTTACTATTAACGCGGTCGTGTTAACCATTCCTGAAGCCATTCGAAATTTTACTGTTGGCTGGCCCGTAGTGAATATAAACGCGAACAATGTTTTGTTTTCTGCCAGTTTTGCAATTATTTGCACGTCTGTAACTAAAACGAGAGATTTAAAAAAGATTATGAACGCGTCCAAACTGTCAGTTCAGTAATTGCTACGCACACCAAAGCAATTAAACAGAAACATAAATATTAAAACAATATTTTCAGCCTCGTGTTTTGCCAGAGTAATTGCAGATAATTTCCATTCATACGGCGAAGCCACAAAACAAGGTATAATTTTTGTAATTGGCGAAATGATTTCAGGTTTTAAGTTACATCAAATTAATTAATGAGGCCGTATTTCGAAATTTGTTCATGTAGTATTTCGGGTGCGTTTCCGCATAGGACCAGGACAGAAAAAAAGGTTGAAGTATTATTGTGTTTGTGTTAAAACTCGAATGTCTAGTAGGATTGTACTATAACACATTAAAAAAAAACCCTGCCATACTAGGCGATTAATTGTCTGGAATCGATTGGCAGACAATATGGAATACAATCCAAATCGTGATCTTAAAACAGACTTCACGAATGTAGGTCACGCGTGGTGCCGCTTTCTATAAGCTGTCCGCGGTAAAGTGAACACATTTAAAAGCCTTGCTTAGCATCCACTTTCCTCCCCCAATTGGTATACATCCGTCATATGCAAAATTAATATGTACATGGACCTCATTACTTTATTCATGCGTTAGTCAAAAGTAATTGTGAAATTTTCCTGTATGTGAATATGTTTATACTATGCGCTCTTAGATTTCTGAGATACCGAAGATTTCACACTCGGAAAGCAGATATAGAACGCCAGATTGAGTAAATCCTGTTACATGCATCCTATCTTTCCGTCTCTGTTCATTAATCTCTCACTCAACCACGCCACTACTTCTTTTTATATGTTTATACCGGTCTATCTCTCTATACTGCTATGCCCCTATCTCTCTCTGTTGACTGGGATGCACTATCGTCCGAGTTCTAGTAGGACGGCGAGTGGCCGAATTTAATTTAGCGGCAGCGACAAAGGTAACGGGGTTTTAACACCAGCCTCATTGAGTGAATCCTGTTTGTGCCTCATCTACTGAAGTTTAAATGGTGGTATTTTGTGTATTTAATTTAAATTCCGTATTACATTACATTTCCTTTTTTTGTTTCACGTAAAGGTTTATATTTTAGAAAGAAGAAAAATCTTGAAGCCGAGACGGAGCATCTTAGTTCCTTGGCCCCGGGGATTCCTGCCCCACTCTCCTTATACAATCTCCCCTCCCTCCTCCCTTCCCTCAGCCATATATTTTCTTTCTCGGTGAGCCCGCCTCCAGAATACAAAGCAGTCATATTACTTCTTAAACAAACACGTTTGGTGATACACAGTTTTTTAATGAAAGGTAACCTTTTTCCCGTTCCTCATACTCGATTATAAGGGCGAATGTCGTGTGAGTTGATAGACAAGAAATTTTAATTAGTCTCAGCTCATTTGATTTCGGAAAAATGGTTTCTCAAACATGCTGTAGCATGAAAACAACGAATACTATAAAAATAACCAAATCGTGAGCTTATTTTTCTCTGCGTATCAGGGCTTAACGTCTCGTCGACAGCGAGGTCAGTAGAGACGGGGCAAGTTGCTCAGAGAAGCAGGACTGGGGAAAGAATAGGCCATCGCCTGTAGTTAGGAAGCATCACAACATTCGTCAGGAGCGATTTCGGTGAACGATGAGAAACCGAAATCAGGGTAGATAGACCGGGAATTGAACAGTGTTCTCCCGAATGCGAGTTAAGTGACTGAGTCAGCTGGTTTGATTTCGCAAAATAGTTTTTCAAATACGCTCTAGCATTATTGAAATTAGCTTAAACTATAATTAGTAGTAACGAAGCCCGTGAGCATTTTTCTGAGCGTATTTTGTACCAAGTCTCTAGTGTCTACACAATAAATGGAATAACTTGTGAAAGTCCAAGGCACTATCACAGAATAGGCGAGTATACAGAAGTAACATGGTGTGACGGTTCCTTTGATGCGGTTGAATACATATGCTGATTGGCTGTGCGAGGATCTGGAACGGGACTGGTGTCTTATTGACTGCTGCGTGCCGCGTGAAGTGTCCTATTGGCTGGGCTGTCGGTCGACGAGTAAGTTACCAGGCGCTGATTGGCCAACGGCGTTCCGACATGTTGCTTGCCGACGACGCCAATTTGCTGGCGTGTGCGTCTGGGGTTCTCCGTATAAGTTATACTTCACTTCTGTATCCCCGAGTATTCTGTACGCACCACCGTGCGGCGAGTCAATCATCTCAGCTGTTCAGAGTCCGTTCTCTTCCCCCAATTGTGGGGCCACGGCGGTACAGAGGGTAGAGCGCTCGCCTTCCACCAAACCGAATCAGGTTCGACACCCAGCGGGGTCGCTCCCGGATTTTCGCACTTGGGAATCGTGCTGGACGATGCCGCAGGTTGGTGGGTTTTCTCGAGGCTCTCCCATTAACCCCGCTCTTCATACTCACCTCGCTCCATCCTCATCGGCTCTCAAGACTCCGATGTTAAGAGCGGCTCGAACATCTCCACACTTCCCCAGTCACACCTATACTCACCAAAGTAGTGCACGCCAGACGCTCTTAATAAGATACATTATAATGTCGTTTCGCAGTATCTTCACACGTTGTGAATGAAACCTTTCACGAATACCACACTTATGACGTGTTTAATTGTTTCCTAATTGTGTCGCGTATCACAAACATTTTATACTTCTGTTAAAATAAAAGTATTTTATTAGTGCTTAAATGGAACTTATACTTTATCTATAGATTATAATAATTTATAATAATTAACAAAGAGAGAAAGTAGGTATGTTGGCAATGCAAAATATTGTTAAACTGAGTGCACATAAATGCATTACGCTTTTCCTTTGGTGTAATTTTCTAGACTTAGTTACGCTTTCTTTGCATGAGGCGGAGGAATAGCCTGAAAGTAGAAATTCAGCAGGGCTTCAGAACAGTGGGAATCATCCATGAATGAACTACAGCTAATATTGGATACTCGGTTCAGAGCATGGTGGTGCCACGGACAATTCGAATTTCTTATAAAGCTATCTTGTATTGGGCCAGTAAACTAGCTCGTAAAACGAGAACTATTAAACCTTCGTTGCTGATGAATTACCGCTTAAGTCACTGTCAATCTGTCCAAGTATCTTCTTCAGATATATTTGGCAGTAAAATTTGAAGATAAAATGGTCATCAAATTTTTTTCATCAACCCAAGCAAGTAAAATATTCTGAGATATTTTTTGGGGAAATGTTGCAATATCAGTAACGTTTATTTGACGACTCTTATGTGGTTTTGTTCTGAACACAGTTTTAAAACGGGATACTTATGTTGTGTTACCATGCATCCCAGTATAAATTGGAATATAAATAATTTTTTTTAAGCTAAATTTCATCTTTAGCTGCTGTATCTATTTTAACTATTAATTTTGTTGCCTTTTTTTTACTGTTAATGTACAACGTGCTCTTCTAACATTATTCATATTCTGACGGACATTATATAAATTATCTTCATAATCGTATTACTTTTTTCGTCACTGATCTTCATTTTAAAGTTCTGTCGACTCGGAACAGGGGCGCAACAACTGAAATTTTCAAGGAGGGACAAACAGTAATTTCACTGTCATCCTTATCTTCATTACGGAGACACACCAATATGAAACTAGTTTTCATTTAGAATTGTTTCCATTCAATAACAAACAAGGCTTTTATGCACTGTCGTCTTTAAGTGACAGTTTTTTTAGGTATTAATATTCATTTAAATTTTAAATTTATAGCAAATCATATTTCAAGTGTAACAAAATTATTTTATTTATAAATATAAGTCTACTTGTATGATGAAATGCTATTTTGTTCGCCAATCATTAACATAGCTATTATAGCTGTTTGTGGTCTAGGATGTTCATCACTAAAGATTAAACGCCAATCAGTTTGATGATACACACTGTTTTCATAATGTTTAATATAATAATGGGGTGTTTTATAAAGTTAATGGCATACAACCAAGTAAACTGCGAATAATGAAATGTACTGAACAAAAACACGCCATGTTATACATTATTTAATTATTAGGTAAAATATATCAGATCAGATTCAAATTAAAATTGTACAATCTTATTTCTCGTCATTACAGCTGTTCGGTAAAACAAACAATAGCCTATTGATGTGTATTCGTTTAGTTTAACTTTTCCAAACAGTTACACGCGATAGTTATTTATGTTCACAAACTCTACTTCATCCACCGTTTGCTGGTAGCAATGTAATAAGAACAAATGATTCAGGTGCCCTTGACATACTGTAGTTCTCAAATTGTTTCAGTTTACAAAGCATAAAAAAGTACCGTTCAGCAGTAGTTGATGAGACATGAATAACCAGGAGCAGGCGAAATAATTCTTAAGTATGTGCGAACAAACAAATGTTTCATTTTGCATTCCTTTAATCTTTTAAGATACTTCTCCAGCAGTACTGAGACTTGGATATCGTTTACGTAACATTTCTAGCTAGCGACTTTATTTGATAAGTTCAAGATTAGGTTTACTCAAAACTGCATATACTTCTTCACTCCTTTCCACAGGGAGGTGATAGAATGCTTTTTCAAGCATACAGTATTTCTTGAACCCCGGTTCTTTAAAGATGTTCGAAACTTATTCTATCACACAATCAAGAAATTCATACCATATCGTCCTACACGAATCTTTCATTGTAGCAAACTACTTGGCTCTTGCAGGACTTTTTGTATTCTGGATGCGTTTAGGTACATGCTTTCGTGAAGGAAGTGAGGAAGAATGAGGTTAAATATGCTAATTTTTTATTCCATATTGGTAGAAATATTCGTCGAAGCTGTCTTTCGTACACTTTGCTGTCAGATATTCCAGTGTTGCAAGTACGTTTGTGTTTTGTACTTCAATACAACACTCGGTTTTCCTGTGACATAAAAAAACTGATAAACACACAAGGGGCATGAAATATGTTTCGGTTTTCCAATCTAGGTGGAATTTTGTGGGAAATCTCTCCGAGGAACTCTTAACAGGACTGGATACGATTAATCATGCAACGTGATATTTGTAGCACTTACGTAAAATTTTTTCCAATACAGTATTTTATTTGACCTCGCTTGCCCCTACTCCAAATATTCAGAGGTGGAATTATATACCCTTTCCTCCTACTATTGTTGCGCCCCTGCTCGGAAATAACCGATGTTGATTTTCTGAACTCGTGAATCATAAAACAAATATCAGAACTAGTCCAATATAAAATATCTTAAATTAAAACTGAAGTCATACTACTTTCCCAGACAAATATGGCGGCCTTCACATTTCGGTATCTTCAAACCTGTGTACTTCCCTTGACCATTTTTGTTTGAACAAGTTTGAAAGGAAACATTTGACAGTGAGGCAGTGGTTTTATACTCTTAAGGTTACATGTTCACAATTTATTATTCAAGGGCCAACCATTTCCTCTTCCGCAAACTTGGTTATCTTTAATGGCAACAATGGACAGCGTTGATATACATGAAATTTAGGTTAATGCTTCCCAAACATCGCAGCTGTGGCAGGGTTGCCGAACGTCTGTTGGTTTGCGGGGGTTGTCCGGACGCCAATACTCCCCCCGTCGGAACACAGCTAGGAAGTCGACGGCCTGGATCGAATATCGATACGAGTCGCCGTAGACGTCTAAGAGGCGACTTCAGCTCTGAAACGCTATGACGGACACGCCAGGAATACGAAACACGGGTAAATAACCCCCTGAAAAACCTCGGAAAAGCAACGATACAGCCGGGGACCCGACATTTGCTTTTAAGGACTCTTACGCGAGGAGAAACCTTAAAATAACCGTTATGTGGCAATCAGTGTATTATAATTTTTTTTCTTTCAACTAGCGAAGTGGTGCTCCAGATAGTTTGTAAGCTTATTACAGAAAGCTTGCCATCTTACTTGAATTTTCCTTGCCGGGCAAGCTTATCGTATTAAGTGTGAGTCAAGCTTGATTCAAGCAAAATTTCTAATGGCTGGCACATACTTGCTAGTACCAAGCTTGCAGATGACTTGAATTATGTTTGCAGCTTGTAAAGGCTTCTAAAGGCCTGTGAAGCCAATACATTATTGCAGCTCCTTGTAACCAGAACAGTCTGAAGATAAATAGCTTTAAATACTCACATATGATTATTGGATCAAAAATGTTACAAAAATGCCCAACGCCCCTATTAATTCAATACATTATTTCCAGAATGTACTTAATGTGTACAGACACTGGCATTGTTTTTAATGGTACATTTAATTGGCCCGAGAATAATTCAAACTATTACAAAATTATTATTTACTGGAATATCTTTAAAAATTCTGGAAAAAATTTTACCCCGAAATCCAAAATTGTATGTGTGTGATTCTATTGTACAGTTCTGTTTCAAATACTACTATTCATTGGATTCTATAAGATAAACCAGTGCTGAATACTGCTATACTCTGACGCTGGCACTAGACGCGAGCTACATGCGTGGTCCGGCTCTGGGGAAGGGGGGGAAACTCACCTGGATCCTCCCTCCCCCAGGCAGACCCACTCGCTGCCCCGTCGCTCGTCCAGCAGCGGGGGCAATGATTGAAAGCTGCGACCTGGCTTGCGTCACAGCCCCTCTTCCCCACTGCTGGTGAAGCCAACGAGTTTAGAGGATGCGCAAGAATATTCTGGGAACTAGGATCCTCGTCGGAATACGGCAGTTAGTGAAATTTCTGGGCGATGACCTAAGACCCTATAAATATTGCAGTGGTTCAAGGGTCGCTAGTATTGGCAGAAGTCTTCTGACTGAGTGCGGTAACCGGGACATCGGTGAATAGGACGGTCGACGACGGGAGATTGCGAGACGACGGCGGACGGGGTGTTTGTGGTGTGAACAGACGAGAGGACTTGAAACCCAACGAGTAAAGGCTGTGTATGAGGGCGCTCCAAAATATTTAGAACATTGCGGACTGGTTGGACCTGTACTAAACTGGGGTGGGGCTGTATGAACATGTGACACTGACTTTATTGTGAATATTGGAACTGTCAAATATATACAAATAATTTATAAAGAAATTCATTAATTTTGATTACACTGTCTATTGGCACTGATTTTTAATTATTAAAGTATACTTATTTCTTTGAGGTAATTGTAAATTGTATTGATTGGATTAATTAATTGTAAACAGCAAGTGATAGCAATGTATTGTGAGATGTTGAGCCGAGACAATTTTGTTTGTAGATATTGTAAACAAAATTAGTAAGTAATAATTAACTCCTTTATTTAATTAAGACCTCCATCCTTTAATTAACCTGATTTAACCCACTGACTTTGACAGAAATTGTAACAATACAATAAATTCAAAATCATTTATTCGTTTTTGCTACAATCTTAAAAAGAGAGCAGACTTTTTAATAAGTTCAAATTTGCTTAACAAGACACGCAGATACAAGTTACACTTTTTAACACAACCAAAAACTTCTCACAAAGAAACTGATGTCCTACCTCGGTAAAAGGATATTTTGGTTCAGAGTACTGCAGAGTAGTGAAATTCTGGTCTCCGAATTGCTGGGGTGGGGGAGCATAGGAAATAGCGAAGCCGACACGCACGTACGTGTCAGCTACGAACACATGGGAACCTATTTAGAAAAATAAAGTGGAAACTTTTCGTAACGGAAACCTGTGCACCAAACGTATGAAAGATTTTTTAATATATAATTCGTGCTCTCCTTTGACTGACAGCAAAAAAAACGCACAACTAAGGCCCCAAATAATTTTTATTTGCCGCTGATACGTTGAGTGAGAGTGTCGACCTACAAATCAGACAATCTCATGCTAAATGCTCACTTATGACATGGTTATCACATGTGTCATTCTTGACTCTACGTTACGTTGAAATCTTGTGTACCTGGTCTCCTGCAGCACATTCCAGGCAATTACCTCAGTAAACGTCAGCAGCTAGATTAATGGATCTTTTAAAAATCACATGAAAAAATGACCAAAATAATTCATAACGATAAATAAAAAAGTTTTTCTTGGGTGTTATTAAAGTTTTGGAGACGATGAAAAAAAAAATACACCGAAAGAATGGCATATTTGTTTTTTTTTTAAAGGGGCGTTGTTAATAATTTAATATTTCATGTTTACGCAGCTTAAAGATTTTCGTTCACAAATCTTGACATCTTCATCTCTGTTATAATTCATCCACTCCGTATTATTTAATGCACAAAATTTCGAATAAAACATATCAAGCAATAGAGACTTAGCCACTAGAAGGAATTTTTTTTGCGTGTGTGTGTTTGTCTGTACGTGCCCATGTGTTAGAAGTCGTACCAAAATTCATTTGAAAAAATTCGCTTGTCACAATTTCTTTAATTTACTCCTAGAGAGCAAGCATATTGACGGAAATTGTATAATCACCGGCTGTGCTACTTTTTATGCCATCATTTCCGGTAAAAAAAATTTCATTATTAATTCAAAATTAATACAGTCTATAATTTTCTTACTTTGAATTTTCTTTTGCATAAAAGACACAGGTAACACTTGGTAATATGCAAAAAATTTACGCATTAAATTATTCGTGCTTAATTCATTTCTACATGTTACTACACAATACGAACTGTCAATCAGGTAAAACGTATATGATACATAGTGGCTTTATATGAATATTTTTGTAATTTCAGATAAAGACCTTCCCACCATTCCCATGTTAAAGAACATGTATTTCAAAAATTAAAAATACTACGGCAGTACTGGTTACGAGTTTTAATGTAATAATTTGAGAAAGCATAGTACTGCACAGTTGTGCAATCGGGTTTGAGGGTAGCAGCAGCAGAATATTCTGTTAGGTTACTACAGTCCTAGTTGTAGGAACAAATCAAATATTGTTGAAGTTGTGCTGTCGGAGGTACTCGTTGTTTCGTGGTGCGAGCGGTGCGCTCTGCTGTAACAACCGCATATACAGGAGCAAATTACAGACGTGAATAAAGCAAACAGTTCTCTTGGTATTACTATATAAGTGAATAATATTTTAATGGTACCTACAAACCATCATATGGCTGTCCCTATATTACCAGTCTTAGATGTTTCCAACAACAATATTATTTCCCAGTGTATAATTAATATAGAACTCAATATTAATGGACGAAATTACTGTCATGTAAACACTAATTTGTGAAGGCAAGGCCACCATATATGCAAGTCATTTTTAAAAACACTTCTTAAATATTTAGGAAATATCTCATATAATCTATTGGAATATTTCTTAAGCATAAAATCGTTTCACGGAACAATTATATAGGTGTTTGGTACAAATTAAATACATGTTAAGAACGCAAAAATTAAAAGAATATTATATAGCTCTGTGTTGCACATTGGATGCTATTTTTTCTTTTGTAAAATGAATAACCAATATATATGGTCACATAAAAAAAAAATCTAGTAAGTATTTTAAATAATGTGTGAACATTTAAACTATTGATCAAATTTCAATCGAAGCGGCATTTTAAGTTTGCTGTGGAGGATAATTATTGGCATCACCTCGGCCACGACAGGCCATAAAGCTGCGCTGAGTTAAGGGAGGTTTCTATATTTCATTAGTGTATAAAAATTTCAATACAGTTTTCAATTAGAGACACCGTTTACGTTTGCAAATATAGCAGTTACGTGAAATAAAAACGGCGTAACATAAGGCGGTAATAGGAGCAGATTGGCGTGCTCCAGGTGCATAACTGACGGTGAAAATAAAACGAGGGATAGAAAGAGAACACCGGGAGGAAGTAAATATCAGTCTACGGCTCGATGTTATCCCCGCACACAAATTCACTTCCGAAAAATTATCTGTACCGAGGCCTATTGTTAAAGCCATATGTGCTAATCACTTGTTAAAAGAGCCTTTGAATATTTCCCCTTACTGCATACTTTTTAATGAAATTGTTAATTAAGTACTTTTAATATAAGCCTTTGAAAATAACTACCCTTTTCTGCATATGTATTGGCGTAACAAGTAATTTTGCACATTTTAAATTAACACCATGGAAAAATACTACTGCCATCTACTCCATATAATTTAACATACCGGTGGTTTGTCCCCTTTCAAAATAAAATACAACAGTTTATGGTATATATTTTAACACAAATACGAACTGCCGCGAAAATTAATATTAGCAGAGGAAATGAATTGCATTGGTGTATAGGGTATTGAGTCTCATTAAAAGTGTAGCGTATATATTAATGACAAATGAAATGAGTCTCTTTTCGTATGATTATTTTGTTTGGAAATAACCATTGCGATATTATCATTAAAAATTTTAACACAATGTTGCAATAATACTCGACCGACTTTTCATTCGGTCCTTTGAAACGTAAATTTTTGTGCGTGGTGGGAATATACAGTACTCATTAATCAGGAAGAAAATCTAGGCTTGAACTTGTATTAGCTACTCAATTAGCCTGTAAACGATCATAGCCTAGAAATCAGCAGTCGGTACTTGTTTTAATTATTTATATCAAATTCGAATAACGTCACAGTAATTCCCAGCAACGTTTTCAAGAATATCACGTTTACTTTTCGGAGGGTAAGCGGGCAATTTCTGTATGTTAACTGAGGCGGAAAATATATATGTATCTTAGAGGTAAGGTGTCGTTCCCTTTATTTCAACTGGAGTTCACCTTATATCCAATAAATTATTATTTCTAGGTGTTTTTAGCAACTGCTCCAGCCCTAGATGCTTTCTTCAAGTCCTGTAATACGTATTTAAGGTGAAGAAGTAGGTAGTGGTTTAGCATTCTCTCCTGTATGCTTCGGTAATGTTTCATTGTCATACATTCGTTTAACATTTAGCTGAAGTTATATGTGCCACTGTATTGACATTGTAATATAATTAACACTGTTAACGCTGGTTACAGCACTTTCCTAGACTGCAGTTACATAGTTTTTGACGTACGACTTTTGACTTAGTGAGCTCTGAATGAAAGGAACCATTTTCTGTCTTTACGATTATCATATTCGTAATTTTTGTTCTGTATCCGAGAACCGATAAAATATGAATGAATTGTTAATACGAAAAATAACCATTCTTGTAAGTCTAGTCGAATATGAGATAGGCCGTTGGTCCACTTTCAATACAAGTAACCTCAGTTCAAAAAATAAATTATTATTTATGTCATGACCTCGCAAAATTAATATTACACATTTTAACCGAGAGCCAAAGGTACAACGTGTTTATTAAATGAGCAGCACTTCCATATAACTTAATTAAATAAGTAAGAACACAGAATAATCATAACGGAAACCTCTATGATAAGAACTAACAACACCATGCCACAAAATATGGCAATTATTAAGATTGATGATAATGACGTTACCGTCCAGCAGACAAAATCCTCGTTTTAAAAAAAAAAAACCTTAGTGTATATGGTAATAATCTGCTAAAGACTGTTCACGGTAAAGTGAGAACTTTTGAAATCAACCTTTGAAAATATCACTACCCATAATTACATATATGTTTAAGCACGCACTGGCATGTAGGCTCTGAGTTAACTTGGCAGACAATCAATAAAAGTAGTTCTAAGACCACGTTGTATCGAGAGAGTAATGTTTAAATTTATTGGCACTGAAATCAGTGTTTCTTGTTTTATACACATAGGTTAGAGTACACATGTACATATCAGTAACACATATAAGGATACAACTGCACTGTTTCTCTTGGAATGCCACATGAGTAAAGCGATCATGCCAATAGCAAAGTTAATTTTATACCCACACAGTAAAAGGATAAAAACTGAGAAGGAAAAGTAGATCCTAAACAGGGTTTTCAAAAACTTAAATTGAGTAAAACGTTTTGTTGAATTAAACAAAGTTTGTTTGACGCAACCAAATTAATTAATTGTTTTATTGGGACAATAAAATATTTAGTTACTAAAACTCAATTTTTTTGTTTTTATTATTTGGTTGCCCCACAATAAGATTTGGATGGTGAAACTAAAGATTNTGTTTTATTGGGACAGTAAAATATTTGGTTACTAAAACTCAATTTTTTTGTTTTTATTATTTGGTTGCCCCACAATAAGATTTGGATGGTGAAACTAAAGATTTGTTTGGCTATACGTACATTAATACGTTCCGGTTGATATAATAAAAATTGGTATCTTCGTATCTAGATCACCTGCACCCGAGCACTACGCCTCAGAAACCTCATTACTTTTTAGTTTCCTATTAAACTGGTTTTATTAGGATGTTAAGCATTGCTAAGCATTAATAAATTTACTAACTAACACTATTACTATCCTAATAGTCACAAAAAATTAAACACACTCTCGAATTGTATTTTAGAACGTAGGCAATTAAATGAATGGACAACCGAATATGTATATATAGTTAGTTGGTTCAACACAATATTTTGATGACGGTCCAATTTTTTCCGACCCAACACAGAGTATTTCTTTACTCAAGCGTGTATTTCTTTAGTTGAACAGAATCAGTTTTGTTGCTTTTCAAGTCTAGTTTACCCAACAAAATATTTTGTTGCGGCAAATAAATATACATTTATTCGGCCCTATACAAACAAATATTTTGTTGGCCGTACTCTCAGTCCAGGTTACCAGTGAACAGCCTATGTTCACGCAGAATTCATCTGCGATGAGGCACAAANTTCTCCCGAGCACTACGCCTCAGTAACCTCATTACTTTTTAGTTTAGTTTTTAGTTTCCTATTAAACTGGTTTTATTAGGATGTTAAGCATTGTTAAGCATTAATAAATGTACTAACAAACACTATTACTATCCTAATTGTCACAAAAAATTAAACACACTCTCGAATTGTATTTTAGAACGTAGGCAATTAAATGAATGGACAACCGAATATGTATATATAGTTAGTTGGTTCAACACAATATTTTGATGACAGTCCAATTTTTTTCGACCCAACACAGAGTATTTGTTTACTCAAGCGTATATTTCTTTAGTTGAACAGAATCAGTTTTGTTGCTTTTCAAGTCTAGTTTACCCAACAAAATATTTTGTTGCGGCAAACAAATATACATTTATTCGGCCCTATACAAACAAATATTTTGTTGGCCGTACTCTCAGTCCAGGTTACCAGTGAACAGCCTATGTTCACGCAGAATTCATCTGCGATGAGGCACAAAACTTGTCACCGTTTAAGTTACTTCCATTGTAAACTTTACTTACGTGTGCAACACCCCAGTTTTCCGCTACGAATAATGCAAGGCTCTGAACTGGCGTTGAAAAAAATGGGGCGAGAAACC
>NQII01000389.1:405308-415891 GCA_002778355.1 Clitarchus hookeri | reverse complement strand
GGTAGAAGGCGGGGGGAGGTGGGAGGGGTCCGCGACGGGGCTCTTCCCCGAATACGACTCTCCACGGAACGCGCGCAGGTGCGACGACCTTAAGGTGAAAGATAAAAAAAAAATTGAAGGAAAAGAAGGATAAAATAAATAAAATGGCCCCTCCCCTTCTCCACCTTTGCTCGGGAGGAAACACACTTCTCTCTCTCCCGACACCGCAGCTACGAGAAGCATCCTCCGTGGATTATACCGCAGGGTCATCTGTGGGACCGGGGAGAATATTGGGGCCGAGAAAGAATGACTCCCACATTTGTATCACGCGCTGGAGGAGGTTGGGGGTTGGTAACGATACGGCTCGACCTTGCCTGCATTTGCAAGCGGGTCCTCCGCAGGGTGAGAGGGAAAATGGAATTCGCCGCGTTGTGGTTGGTGTGCAAATACCCGGGGCGAGAGAGGCGACACCTACGGAAGCCGATCTTCTTTGGCTCAAAGTTGAATTTAGCTCAGTTATTTGGACAGCTTTTAACAGCGAGGTCTTGATAGCAGATGAGGGTGAAATGAGGTGAGAATGGAGCAGCGCCGCGAATTAAAGGGTGGGAGAAACGGGAGATCCCCGAGGAAACCCGCCGATCAGCGGCACGATTCCCACTTGTGAAAATCCGGGAGTGACCCGGCCGGGGATTGAACCCGGTTCGCCTGGGTGGGGGGAGAGCATTCTAACCGCTCAACCACCGCGTACCCTCGTTCGATGGCTCAAAGGAAGCCAAGGTCATTTTCGCAGGGTGACTGCCGTGGTCACAGAATATAAAAGTAAACAGAGACGAAATGGTGTGGTGGTTCCTGCCGTTGGTTGGCGGGTTTTCTTAAGCATCTCCCATTACCCCCACCCTTGCATTCCGACGCTGTTCCATTCTCACCTCATTTCACCCTCTTCGGATCTCAAGACCTCGTTGTTAAGAGCTAACCAATTGCCACACTCCACCCACACATCCTTTGATGAGGGCATTTGCATCCTCTGATTGGCTGCGCGTGGCTCTGGGAAAAGGGCCTTGTGTCTGATAGGCTACTGCATGCTGCTAAATGATCCTAATTGTCTAGGATGCTGACTGGCTAATACGTTTCCAGGTGCTGATAAAGGCGGACGGCAGCGTTACAATATTTCGCTGGCCAGTTACTTAATTTACGGTATAAGTAACTGTTTCACCTTTGTACTCGTGAGTTCTCTGGTGGTTGAGGTTCGCCAGGTTGCTGGTTCAAAACCAGAGCAAACCGTGAATGTTTGTGCGGGTTTCACTTCGATTTTCAGATGACAGGCACATCAGGGAAAATGGATGGTAATGGCAGCGGCAACGAGCTGGAGTGGAACACGACAGGATCAACTACGAATTACTTCGAGTAACCCTACCACGTCCTCGTTATATACGTTGATCACAACTACAGTCACCCAGATTTCATCGCTTATTAGCGTGTCGGGTGAACCTGTAAATGTGATACCCGTCTTTTTTCACTTTAAGGAATGGCGTCCTTTTTAAAGTCACCCTTTGTGTGCTTGCCAAAAGAGGTGATATGCATATCGTGTAATAGCTTACTTATTAATTTGGAATAAACATGCACATAAAAACAACACTTGGTAGTACTGTATCCCGTAGAATACCAGTTATTTGTTTGATAAATTGTTCGGCAGAATTTTTTGGAAACGCCTGCTCTGTCAAACGCCTGTTCGACTGAATGCCTGATCTGTCAAACGTCTGTTAAGCCAAATGCCGCGCTTCCATCCTGTATTCAAACACGGAGACTTGTGTAATAAAGGAAGGTAAAGATTTAGCGATCTCAGGCACGAGGTTCATTGCTGTTTAACGCCACGGCGCGTTTAAAGTTATTTTACTTTCCATTATTTGTATGCAGCGTAAAAGGAATGTTTTGCATACCAAAAGTGTTTGGAATTCTCTCGGTGTTGTATTTTACCTTAACAACGCGATTACACGGAGGAAATTTATGCACTGAAAATACGCTGAAATTTCGCAAGATCTGCGATTTATACGCTGCCGACCTCACGTGATATCCATTCTTGACAAATGAGCAGGAAAACTTCAAATATATCTCTCTTCAACATTCTGAGAAACGTATGAAATTTTCGGTGTGTGTAAATATGGAATGCAAAAATACAGAATTAATAGACGCGATGTGATGTTCTATTCAACACCAGATATTGCTAAATTGTTTCATCAGGTGAATTGGCAATTAAAGTTTTCAACTTCAGAATTTTTGTACCGAACTGAAGAATTGTTACAGACAAATGCCTGGAAAATTAGCTGTAAAAATTCCTAAGTACAACACATGAACTTACCATTTAATTTGCAGCTACTCGTTTTACAGCATATTATTTAATACTAGCTAACCCTGCCACGCATTGCTGTGGCATAAAATATTTCGGTTCTATTCATTTCTGTGAAATTAATTGAAAGAAGTATATATATTTTCGAAGTCTTTATTATTGAAGTACTTGTATGTATAAATGTTTTTAGTTTTACCATCTTCCGCGCATATGAATAAGTTGTGTGGTTTTCCTACTCTAGAACGACTTATACAATTGGCCGTGCGAAAAACATTCAGTTTCTAAATATATTCCGTACATTTGCAATGACTACCCTTGAGCTTTATTTATTGGCATTGCAAATACCAATCTCACTGGAAACTGTGTTCTTTTAAAGTGAAAGGGAATTTCTGATGGAATAAGAGAACAACAAACTGAAATATTCAAACAGACAGCTGTCAACAAAGACGCTTACTGACGCGAAAGCATGGTGAAAATCAGCTTTTTGCAGATTTTGATGCCTTTGCAGGTAATACAGATAAAAAAGAAAGGTGTAAAAACACTCGTGGGAACAAAAGGAAGGTTTTAAAAAAAACGAATGAAAATTGGTTGATTTTTTTGGGAGTTATACGCGTCCGAACAAACGGACACAGCATTTATATATATATATAATCAAAGTTATATAAACGAATGTAAGTACAAGTATATCGAAAACTACAGTTTTAATCTAACATTAGTTTGGTTAATAATCGCAATAGAAATGAGTTTTTATAAAGATTCAGCGATGAATTTTTGTTTTAAATCAGTCGTTATTATTTACTTAAATTGCTTACTTAAGTTTAATATGTAGGTGTACTGTTTATTTTATGGAAGTCTATCCCAAAATCATTCTATTTTGTCCTTGAAAGAGAAAAGTTGTTGCTAATTTGCTCTTCAACACTATTTTCGTGTGTAACGGTAATACTTAAAGCATTCTGGCTAAGTTAACAGTCACACAGACACAATAATATTGTCCAGTAAAGTACTTCTCGTAATACTTGATGATCAGTTTTACTCTTGCCGTTATCCCATTAATTCAAACTTTTTATTTGTATTAGAGAACTTGCAAGGAATCTTTCTTCTTACTTCTACAATTTCCAAAGTCTGTGGGCAAGTCAAGTTCTTTAGGGAATGGGGGTCTTAACTAAAAAAGTAAGCTAAAAAGAATCTTATAATTTATTTATATATAATCTAAAAAAACTCCAAACTTTGATTCTCGACAACAATGGCTATCACTTAGTATTTGCGGATAATATTTACAAAACCATTCGTCAACTCGCAAAAATTAACACAATCCAATACTCGAAATCAAATTTTATGAACAGTTTTAAAACAACTATTGAATATTTTGGATCTCTGACAGTTCCGATATTTACGAAATATGTAAACTGTAATTTGTTCAATCTTTCCACATTGTTCAGTCCAGATATCGTTTTTATTTCTTGTCCAAAACGTTCCGGGGCGACGACGCAAGGACTCCCATACACAACAGCACTCTACCTGTAGGATACCTTGCACTCCGCAGCACTCGCACGCACTCGCTCATAGCCGCCGAGCACGTTCACGCTCTTCTACCGTAGTCGCTCACTACCGTAGTCCTCTGCTGGGCCTCCTCTTCGATGTCTTTCGACGGCCCGATCTCCGTTAACCATTCGCCGCACTTCGCCAGATGGCTTTCACAGACCCTCAACCCTCCGGCTGCTGCTGTAGTAGTTGCGTAGATGCACCTTGACCTAGAACCTTATCCACGCGTCGGGTTGCGCCGAGGACGTAGATGACCAGAAAGTTCATGTAATAGCCCTCAGCAGGCCTACCACTCCAGCAGCGAAAGGGGGAGGTGGGGAACATTGCGGTGACGTAAGTCAGGTTAGCTTTCAATCATCCCTCTTCCCCTCAGGCGGGAGAAGGGGTCGGTGCATAACTTTATAAAGAATGTGTGTTGAAAAGTTTTATCCTTGTTTTGGGTGTGCCGGTACAAGAGTTGCCAAGTGTCCAACTTGATCATGAAGTTAACGTGTATCGTTTAAAAGACTGCAATTACTCACGCTCGATTATCTTGCTTTACGATCTCGTAAATGTAACACGGGGAGCACAGACGAGACAGGAGCTTACGAGTTCCGAGACGTTAAACAGCGCCTCGCTAAAAGACTTCTCTTCTGTTGTGCTCGCATCAATTTCATTTACACGAACTGACATGCACGCTTCACTCGTTCGCACGCAGGTCTGAAATATTAATAATAAGCTAAGGGGCACAGGGGGGAAAGGGCGGCAAAGGAGGCGACCAGAGAGTTGTGTTAGAAGACGAGGGCTACGCCCTTCCGACTTCCTGAGAAAAGGCTCCCACGAGAAAGCATTCGCAGCAGTGGGCAGAGGCAGGAAGCCCTTTATCGGCTACAACTCGCGTTTCGTGTCGACAACTTAATGCCATCTTGCATTCGCCGAGGTTTGTTTGTGTCGGGCGGAGCCGGCCTCTCCTTTGAGTAAGAGGAATATATGGAAGGTAAATTTTTCGCGTTTTCATCTCGTAACGACGTGCATGGTTATGGCGAGGCTTCTGCCAAGCTACGTCACACAATGTACAATTTCTTTTTTCCAACAGAGAAATTCTTTTCGGAATAACGTGTGATTCGTACACTGGTCTTCAGTGGTGTAAATATTAGACGTCAGTGGCGGGCGTTGGAACTGTAGCCCCGGCCGCGTGGATTGCAGTAACTTTGGGTTTGACCTTGACCTTGGGTGACTTCCCAAAGACCTTATGTGTGAAAGTCAAAAAATCGTACTTAATATAGTTTAGATTCATAAAAAAATTAAAATAGGGTTTTTAACAAATTAATAAATTTTCTTGAAAAACTATTTTTAAAAAAAGTATTTACAATAGCACGATAAATATAAATTTATTTAATTATTTTTAAACAAAGTTTTACAATATATTACGTCTGGAAGGTCCCGGTCTGGAAGGTCTGGAAGGTCATCCCCTCTCATCTTTACCCTCCATTCCTTTACTCACTATATTCCTACCCACACCACAGCTGTAACGTCATTCGCTATACCGTGTGTAGATATGACAAAGGAATATTATTTTATCGCGCAGACGCGGAATGTTCAGACGGCTCGGGAGATGCAATGAAAAACCGAGGAAATACCTGCATGTCTTGTAAAAATTGTGTTTCGTACATCGTTTACTAACTCTGATTATGATATTTTTTATAACAATACATTTTATTTAAACCTCTAAAAGTTCTCACGATGTTTAGCGATTAACTGTGAAATCATACCCAATGCGCTGCGAACCCCTATAATGTTATAATTTTGTAATGCATATATAAATCTATATATAAACTAAATTCAATTATGTATACAAGTTTTTTTATAAATTTATATTGAAATCTCATGCAAAGCACAACACTTCATGAAAACTACTTCTTAGATATTTGTTATTGTAACAAACTGGCTATGAAGCTTCATTATATCAAAAGTATCAAAAATAGGCTTATACTTCGCTTACGTCGATATGAGTAAGCAGTTATTTAAATAACGCCGTATTTTTAAACAGTGGTGTATTATTTAATTGATGTATCTTGTATTTATAGCGCTTAAATGCTTACGCAGATAATTCGGAGTTAATTAAATTATAATGAGGGCCAGGAGTATAAGCCAGCATTTTCATTAATAACTCTATTACACGCTTCTTCAACATGTTCCTAGTTAATTTTCCCCTTCTTTGTAGCTGTTATGAACTCCTCCCACACTCACTTTGTCACATGTGGGCTCACAAACTCTGCAGAATTTGTCCAGCGGAGACCCAGTAAACAACCGCCGTCGCTTCGGGCTCTTAGGTTGATGTATCCAAACTGCTAGTAACTGTCACAGCTCGCCGAATCACCAGGAACACTCGCCAAACACATTTGTTTACAACACACTCTGAAACTGTCTTCGGCGAGGTACAGTAGATGTCTGTAAACATCCGCTCATCCTTTCTAGACTAATTTACACTTACGCTAGCTCAGAGAAGCACCAATTCAACATCGAGGCGTTTCTCAAATAAGGAGAAAATCCCTGACCTTCTCGAGAAAGTTAGTCGTCACCAGGTGTGAGCTGTCAATCAAGCAGGCATGCCGCGATAAGGACACACAAGACTAACCCGAGTTACTAGGAGACTGGCAAGGACGAGGAGGTTTGAAATGGGACATTGTGCCGCAACTGTAAACATCTTCAACCTGACTAATTGTGGCCAAGGTTTTAAAAGAAAAAAAAAAAAGATTTGGTAACTTATTTAGATTTAATCGCGTAAACGAAATTATCTCTTCGTAATTACACAAAGGACAAACTACAATGCACAAATAAAAGTAAGTAAATAGCTATATTTAATATGTACAGCTCCTCTTTGTTATTGTAAATATCATTGTTAATCGCTTTATCTAACATAATCATATATAGTTAAAATCTAGTCAACTGAAATATTTTAATAGCTGTGAAGGTTTTTCTCACACCAAGCTGCACCGTGAAATGTTCATAGCACACTATAGAAAAATTTTTAAGCTGTGATTTATCACAGTTTTTTTATTAAACTGAACAGCTGGATGCTGATAGTTCGCAACCATTTACGTCTTAATAGAAGGTTACCGCGTTGTCTTTTCAGTTATTGCCTCATTATATATGTAGTCTTAAGGACATTTATTTCTTCTACCATTCACCTCCGGTGTTCCCCTTACGAAGTAAACCAACACACACGAACACACGTACATATGAACACACATTTCGAAAGTTCATCAAGCTGACTTCACAGGGACAGTATTCGCTAATTCTGCTCGTATCCGTGGTGTAAATAATGGAGAGGTAACTACTGCAACGACGTCACACCCAGGGTTCGGGCAGGAGATGCAGTATCCACTGAGTGACAGCCAGGTATGCCATAAGCAGCCCGCGTCACCAGTAGCAGAAACAGAGAGTGACTGGACAGTCGTGTCAGGCAACATGAGGTCTGCGCCAACAGTAGCTGCACAATCGAGTGGCCGGACAGTCATGTGAGGCAACATGCAGCCCACGTCACCAGTAGCAGCAAGAGAAAGTGACTGGACAGTCGTGTGAGGCAACATGCAGCCCACGTCACCAGTAGCAGCAAGAGAAAGTGACTGGACAGTCGTGTGAGGCAACATGCAGCCCACGTCGCCAGTAGCAGCAAGATAAAGTGACTGGACAGTCATGTGAGGCAACATGCAGCCCACGTCACCAGTAGCAGAAACAGAGAGTGAATGGACAGTCGTGTCAGGCAACATGAGGTCTGCGCCACCAGTAGCTGCACAATCGAGTTGCCGGACAGTCATGTGAGGCAACATGCAGCCCGCGTCACCAGTAGCAGAAACAGAGAGTGACTGGACAGTCGTGTCAGGCAACATGAGGTCTGCGCCACCAGCAGCTGCACAATCGAGTTGCCGGACAGTCATGTGAGGCAACATGCAGCCCGCGTCGCCAGTAGCAGCACAAGCGAGTGGGCAGGCTTATGGGGAAACGTGTAGTCCGCGCCGTCAGTACCAAGAAGGCCGAGTGGCCCGACAGACGAGCTCGTTACAAGCTGGCGAAAATTTGTAATCTTTCGTAGCCACCCAGGTAAGGGCGCCATCAGAGTGTTCGGTTTTTGAACCTCTAGTTGGCCAGCGACATCGTTATTTGCATTTTACATTCGCGAGTCTCGATACGATGAATATAACAAGAGTAACTTACGCAGTATTCGCGATTTTTTTTACTGGGTTCAATTCACGTGTTCAATTAACAAGAAGGGGCCACGATGGCTGAGCGGTTAGCCTACTCGCCTCCCACCAAGGCGAGCCGGGTTGAATCACCGGCCGGGTCACACCCGGATTTTCGCAAGTGGGAATCGTGCCGGACGATGCCTCTGGTCAGCGGGTTTTCTAGGGGATCTCCCGTTTCCCCCACCCTTTCATTCCGGTGCTGCTTCATTATCACCTCTTTAACCCTCATCGTCTCTCAAGATCTCGTTGTTAAGAGCCGCCCAAATCTCTCAACTCAATAAACAACAGTGTTATGTAATACACATGATGAGCAAGGTATGTCAACCACACTGATAAAACGCACCCCCTTCTTAATCTAGTCAAAAATGTAATAAAATAATAGGCAGTGTTCATTGTCTTAGCAATGAAATATATCTCGGAATCATAGCTAATACAAGAAGCTTTTCCACATGTTATCATCTATAGGGAACCTTATTCTAATAGCGGTCGTTCGACAAGGACGGTCGGTTATTTTGTGATAGTGTGATGTGTGATGGATAAATAGACCCCACTTTGTGGCTGCCACTTTATGTGATATGTCTAGTAAATTAGGAAAGAAAGATGTACGTGTGAGGTGCAGATCGCTACACTTTGTCGGCGCCAAATTAAACTTTGTGTAATATCTCGGGTGGTTGCGTATACATAAACGTTTGCTAAGAAAATATTTCGGGTAGTAAAATATAAAATTGCAGAAAATAATGGTGTTTATGCAAGGATTTTTGAGACGGGATAAATGACAACGAACTTAAAACATTTTTTACCTTTCTTGTCAGTTGAAGTGTACGCTGCCAGGACACTGAACCATGGATCACCTCACTAGACAGAAGTACATAGATATACACTGGGAAGGATGATTACAGAACTTTAAAGTATTATTTATAATAATAAAAACATTAATTTAATTTAATAAAATAAATTTTGTGTGACATCTAACTATTGTTGCATTTGATATAAGAGGGCCTCTCTCGTACCGGCTGTTAAGTACTTTATATAAACGCAGTTCCTTTGTTAAAAAACATCCTCGAAAAATAAAATTGTAGTTAAATAATGCCACTTCAAAATAGCTTTAGTTACAGCGTTCGGTTCTTCACGCTAGGGTGTTCGCAAGTGTTACTAGCGGTAATTAATTTCTGCACAAACTCCAAGATGGCGAAATGAGAAAGGCTTAAATAGAGTAACGGATTGTATTTGACTATGTGCTATCTAATTTAGAGTAGACTTATCTGAATTCATAATAAGTGTTGAATCTGGAAGATCTTGAAATCTATGGGGCTCGGCTGGCAACCTCCTGAATGCCTGGACATCTTCTTGAAACTTCACTTTGTAGGCTCTCCTGAAGCACTGCTAAAGTTCTACTTCCAGGATATTTTTCCGCCTCATGAAAACATAGCTTAACCAAATTACACCAAAGGGACAGCGCGCTATATTCGTGCGCACTGAGATTAATAATATTCTGCATAAAAATATTTTTACTAGGCATTACAAACACACCTATGTTCTCACTGATTTTATTCATATTAATTATAAATGAAATATTATAATTGATAGATATTATGTAATAAAATTCTAACGTAACGAAAAATAAGGCACTTTTATGTTAACAGAAGTTTAAAATGCTTTTCATGCGTGGCATATTTAAGAAACAATAAACACGTCATGTATGGTGTGATTTTTCAAACGTTTGATTAAAAAAGTGTGAAGAAACAGCGAAGTGACTACAGCGAATTGCCTCCGGGCATTGGTTTAGTTACGAACGTTCTTCCTTGTAACACGTGCTGTCACCCATCAAATTTTGTCGGAACTCTACAACAAACGGAAACTATTATAGAATTAAACACTGGCTTAATTTTTTTTAAAATTGAAAGTTAAGTTAGGATCAAGGTTATTAAGTTCAAATTAAAAAAAGTAAAAAACTAAGAGGCCGTGGCTTTTAAAGTTACAGTCTAAAGTCTATTTTTAATTATATTTCTATTCTTATTATTATCTTAAAAATTAGGGATTGTGTGAGAAACTTTATTCATAATTTTGGGAATTTCTATATTTATATTGGGGGAAAAGGGGAGTACCCCTGTAAAAAAACCCCGATGCACTATTTCTAAGTGAGTTACATTGCGTTGTTGAGGGCGCACATTCTTTCCATTATTATTGCGTATCTTTTGGGCTTCTGTTGTTGTTGTTTTCAGTCCGTAGTTTGCTGATTCGATGTGTGGTAATAACGGGTGTAGAGGTAGTTCAGGAAAGTTTGGAATCCGTTGAGGGCTTGTACTAGTTCTGAGGCTGTCTCTTGCGTTGTTGAATTAAAGTTGATTTGTTGAGGAGCTGGCGCATTCATGGAATTGAAGATCTGCCTGTGGGTGATTAGGTGTTGTGGTATTGGTTCTGCTCGCTGCTGATACCTGCGCGCGAGCTGGTACGGTACTGACGGCGGGCAGGTCCGCTTGCTTCCTCTATTA
>NQII01000389.1:387698-405291 GCA_002778355.1 Clitarchus hookeri | reverse complement strand
AACTTTCACAAACTGCTGTCATCAAGAACTTCTGGGAGCATGCGTGCATATGTGACGTCACCGAGGGGCATCGTCTACACTTCACTAACGCTGAAAAATGTTCGAGGGAACGACGTAGAAGAGATGTTGGGGTTGGTTTTTTTGCATCAGGGGAATAGAAGCTGGGAGTGACCTTTTAAGCACAGAATTTTGCTCTGTCGAGGTGTGGAAGGGAAAAGAAGGGGTGGGGTGTTGCCTTAATATGCTATAGCAAAATATATGTAATTTTCCCTGTGGTTTTTTTTGCACTTTTATGTAGTCTCAAAGCTTAAATTTGTGTTGGTGTAATTTTTTATATGATTGAGCGGTTTTCTTGAAAATAACTTTTATACAATTTTTAGTAATAAATTTTTTGTATTTTTGGTGGCTATTTTTGGTTTGTTACTATGTATTTTCGGATATTAACGGGGAAGTTGGCAAAATAATCAACATTTTTATACCCCGAAATATATGTAGCACAGAAAAGAGAAACTGTTGTAAGTTGATTTCGTAAACCATAGATATTATGGGAAGGGGGGGGGGAGAGCTGCTTTTTGGGAATAATTCCACTGGAGGAAGTCTATACAGTCTAACATGTGGCCTTGTGCCGGCAAGCTACCGGCACAAGCTGTTCACAGACAATTGAAAATGTTTTTTTTTTCTGCTTAAGATGAAATTTTCTTTTTATATTGAATATCCTTTCGTCGCATTTAAAACTCTTACATTGCTGTGAGTGTAATGACTAGTCATGTGTGAATCATGTGAAAAAGTTAAATGTTTCAGAGTTTAAATGTGTTACTAATATGTTGATTACTACTTTAAAGCGCATGAAGCAATAAGAAACTTTATTTGTCATAAATTTAATTTTTACAATGGCACTACAACGTAAAGACGTAGAACTACTGTACTTTGATTTGCTGCCAACTTAACTGGGAAACTGCTTTCTGCCTATGCGATGACATAGGTGTTTAACGGGTTGTATTTTTTTTTCAATGTTAATTTCGTTAGTGTTTACCGTGAACAGACTATAGTCGAAGTTTTGTTTTAATTGCTTACGTTAAAGCGTTAATAATTATTTCAGTACATCCTGCCTGAGCTTTTCATTTGCTGCGTTTCCACCTGAAGCGTTAACGTGTGCCGTCAAGAGAGAGCTAGAACACCCGTTGCGCACTCCGAATCTAACATACGAACTTCCGGTCCGTCACCAGACACGAAGGACCACTTAATGAGTCGTCTGGGCCGTTTCCGCCGAAGAGTGCTCTAATTACTCTCTGTCTCTGTCTCTCTCTCTCTCTCTCTGTAAATCTCACTCCCTTTATCGCTCTCTTACTTTCTCTCTCTCTCCTTTTCTCTCTCTCGACTACGCTTTTCTTCTGCTCACGTCTTCCGGACGTTGGTCGCTTTATCCGTCGCCTGACGGCGAAGAAGATTTACAAACCTTTTACCGATACCCCTCTTCCTTCCAGACGTTATCTTTCAAATTAGAGACCTGGAAACTTTCGTGTTGTAATTCGGTTGTTACCGACTCTTCACAGAGCTATCCTGACTCGTTTCCAGATCCAGTTGATAGAATACGTCTCTGACTTGAAGAGAATCTGGCAATTTTTCACTTCTGGAGAATGATAAAATCTTCCACCCTGATGATATACCTTAAATGAAGCTGCCACTAAACTGTAAATATGAATTATCCATTTCGTGGGTGAATAGGCTTGTAATAACGACTACGTTAACCAGACTTGCACAGAATGGTTTCATTTCTCAGCTGAATTATATATTCACAATTCTTTTCTACAAGTGTTTTGCTATTTTTCGCGTTTATTCGCCCTGTAATCTTCACACAACCATGTACTTTTTGTTTTACACTTCCAAAAAATGCACTTGAAAGGAACGACATGGCCGGGGTCACGGTGGCTAAGTGGTTAGACTGCTCGCCTCCCACCAAGACACACCGGGTACAGTCTCCGACCGGGACACTCCTCGGATTTTTGCAAGTGGAAATCGTGCTGGACGATGCCGCTGGTCGGCGGGTTTTCTGGGCAATTTCCCGTTTCCACCGCCCTTGCATTCCGGCGCAGCTCCATTCTCACCTCACTTCGCCTTCATTGGCTCTCAAGACCTCGTTGTTAAGAGCCGCCTAAACCTCTCAACGCAAAGATGAGGCCACCTTGTTTAATGGACCGGTAGAGCATAAGAGGTTAAACGAGTCAGGGATAGGTAATATGTTACTGATATGTTCCCAGACTTTCGTCGAGTAACATAAAGATCGGAAGAATATCACAACAAATTGAATTTTTTTCGTACAAGCGAATTTAACTTGTTCTTTTGTAATGGTTGTTAAAATTTCTTTTATCGTATAGTATACAACTATGTTAGCCCGTAAGCCTTTTCCTCCAAAGCCCTCTGAAGTCTTACAAATTTAAGGAACGGCTATAAACATTAGATTTTTTAATCTATACACTGTATTCAAGCCATATCATTTTCAAAGCATCTGTAATTCATCGGCTTCTACTGTCGAGTGAAGACATTTGTTCACAGGATTTTTTTTGTGATATTTTAATCATCATGTAAGGTTAAAACTGTGGAATAATGAAACATATAATTAAACATTGTATAACTTGAAAGCCATAAACGAGCTAAAAACCTACGTTGACCAATACGCACGGTGTTCTAGTTTCTTGATAAGCTACCTGATCGCTGCTATAGTTACGGCTGGAATAAAAGGGGTAAAATTTCTATGAGCCAATCTGCCACCAACAGATAGATACCTAGCACAGAATGCGGTGAATGTAAAAAATGCGCAACTGTTTTATTTCCAAACGCGTAAAAACATGAGAAACGGGATAAAAACTGCACGTCTGGATAGTTATGACACCAAGAGTTGGCGTAACGCAGCCGACATCCGTCCACCTTGTTGCATGTGTGTCTCATTCCAGCTTCGAATCTAGGACACGCCGCGAATCAATGTGGAGATTTAGTCATACTATAAGGTTCATTTTAAGCAGGTAAGACGCTTCGGACTAGCCTATCGACGTAAAATTATGCGAAGTCGAGTAGAATAAAAAAGTTACCCTGAAAATATACACAAATTTTAATTCTAAGATACAGAAGAAAATATACAATTTTTTAAAATTTGTTTGCTGAATTTGTCAATGTGTATCAGTAACTCTCCAACGTTTTATAAGTTATAGTTCTCTGGGGGAAAAGTTACAATTTGATTTGACGTTCTCTTTTTTTTTCAACCAGCAACCAAGTGACAATAAATTATAAAGATAAACAGATAAAAGGCATTTCAATTAAAAAAATATTAGGGATCATATGTCCGTTTCGCATTTTGCCACTTTTGCAACAGCCCGTATTAAAGAAGCGCAGAAGCGAGTCTACATTTCATAAAAATGCAGGGAGATTGAATATGTGGGCGCGTTATTCTCATACCTCAGATAGAGCAATTAGTTCGTGCACGTTTTAATCAGCCCACTCAATTGCAAATCATGCACCGGACAAGAAAAAAAAAGGTTTTAAAAAAATCTGAAATCTTGGTAAATAATTCTAGGCAGCTAAATAACTTCTACCCCCCTCGCCAGCCCTCCCCCCAGCACTTCGTGACATCACAGTGGCTGTGCGTTATTAAGAGAAACGCTAGNGGGGGGGGGGGGAGTCTTGCGCCCGAACATCGTGTATATTTATACGTTCCATTAGCCCTGCGGTAATTGCAGCAATCTGTCGACCGTATTAACCTCAGTCGAGGGGCGGTTAGAACGGACCCCCGTGGAGCGGTTGTTTAAGGGGGAAATGGGTACGGGGGTGAGGGAGAGAACGAAGAGGCTGCGCGCGCATGTGTTCACGGGACATTAGTATTTAAACGCGGCTCCTGGGGAAGAGGCCAGGGATTTGTTTGCGCCACGTCCAGGGCGCCTCGCTGTTAATTCAGGAGAGGGTTTATAGGGATGTGGTGGCCGGTGCGAGGAGGCGGAGGTATGCGAAATGAACCGCGCAGAACACACACACACACACACACACACACACACTTGAGCTCGAGCGGGCGCTATCCCCTTAACTGTGTTGACTTTCCATTCCGCTGGGGAGGATCCTCGCCTGTATCGGCTCGCTAATACGACGGAAAGCATGATTATGACGGAGAAAAAAAAGGAAGGGAGGGGAGACTGGAGGAGGGGTGGCCAAAGTGAGGCTCTCACGCACCGATGTCGCAAACCCACGGCGTATCCTCGGTTAAAAGTTGCGTAACGAGCGACTGTAGGTTGTTAACAGTTTTTCGAGCACTTCCCACAACCCTACTTCCCCTCTCATTTTGTTTTATTTCACGAAATGTAATGTTAACATTGTCATAGACCGTCTCAATCCGTGCGCGATAGAGGTAGAAACCAGGGCATTTTTTTTGGAAAGTAAATGTGTTTGTAATGTGCAAATTCACGCTATTCCAATTATAAAATAAAAACAAAAACACCTATGACTTTAGTAGTCATAAATTTGCATGTTACACGCTGAACACAACGTCATGTGTTATTACTTTTTTTATTATTACACTGCCAAATTAACTAACAGTCTGCATGCCAGTGTATTTATGGTCAGCGATATTTTTCAGTTGTCGATTTCAATACTGCGCATACTATCGTGAACAGCCTTTACAGGCATACCACAGTAATGTGAGAACTTTTGAAATTAACCTTTTGAAAAATGTCACTGCCCCTACCCAACGACGGAGAGAAAGTAGTCCCATGTGTTAACCTTAAATTACAAGTGTTCAGTAATTACTTGTGAATACTAAAATATTTTATTTTGCTTTTGTTTGTTTTTTTAATGCGTATAGGTGTGACAATTAAAACATATGAAAAATACTTACGTTTCTTAAAATTTTACAGTTGTCCTTGACCGACACGAGTAAAGTGATCAGGGATATTGTAAGGTTAATTATACATATGCTTGAAGAACACACAATGTGTATACAAGTATATTTAAAGCAGGGCTTTCAAAAGTGCTCATTTTAACGTAAACAGCCTATAGCAGGGTATATTATACGGGACCCGGCGTATCACCAGTGAATATAAAGACTACAACAGGTGTGTGTGTGTGTGTGTGTGTGGAGGTTAGCAACGCAAAGGTTGGTCGGAACCAAGGGCGCAACGGAAGAATTATGGCCGCGTCGTGACCAAGGCAACTCTGCAGGATGATACCGCGTTGGTTTACCATTGCCTTCCGCGTGAAGGATGAGTTGAAGCGAGATAAGGATGGAGCAGTTCCGGAACGCAAGGGTGGAGGAAACGGGAGATCTCCGAGAAAACCCGCCGACTAGCGGCATCGTCCGGCACGATTCCCACATGCGTAAATTCGGGAGTGTCCCGGCCGTCCCTTGGAATCACCACAGAAGAGATAAGTACACATAAAAGAAATGGCAGGATGGTTCCTTTGATGTGGGCGTACTAGTTCTGTCATTGTTTGCGCGAGGCGCTGGCAACAGNGGAAACGGGAGATCTCCGAGAAAACCCGCCGACTAGCGGCATCGTCCGGCACGATTCCCACATGCGTAAATTCGGGCGTGACCCGGCCGTCCCTTGGAATCACCACAGAAGAGATAAGTACACATGAAAGAAATGGCAGGATGGTTCCTTTGATGTGGGCGTACTAGTTCTGTCATTGTTTGCGCGAGGCGCTGGCAACAGNAAAAGAAATGGCAGGATGGTTCCTTTGATGTGGGCGTACTAGTTCTGTCATTGTTTGCGCGAGGCGCTGGCAACAGGCCCTGTGTTTGATTGGCTACTGCGTGCTATGCTGCGAAACTTTACATGTTGGCTGGGCTGTCGGCTGGCGAGTAGGTTATCAGTGGCTCATTGACGAACGGTGCGGCGTCCCAACATTTTTCGTGCCTGTGTCGCCATTTTGCTGGCGTGTGCGGCTCTAGTTCCAAGTGCAAGAGGCTTTTCCACCTTCGTATTACGAAGTACTCTGTGGCTTCATCGTGAGGCGAGACAATTAACGTATGTAAGTAATCGACATTAATAAGTCCCAGTGGAGGGTAGAAAGTGAAGGTGCGACAGGCATGCGCTGTTCGCGGTTAATTGAGCTCTTTTGAAAACCCTGCTCGATATCTACTTGTTTCCTCATTTGCATTCTTCCGCCATTTATAACATTTATACAACCGTGTGTGTGAGTGAGGGAAGAGATTTGGGCGGCTCTTAACATCGAGGTCTTGAAAGTCTATGAGGATGGAGTGAGGTGAGTGTGGAGCAGCGCCGGATTGAAAGGGCGGGAGGAACGGAAGATCCCGAGAAAATCCGTCTATCAGAGGCGTCGTCCGGCACGATAGTGCCGTGTGTTTAATAACTTTATTCACGTGCCAGTCAGGTGAAAAAGTGAAACTGCTAGGAACCTAAATATCGTACTAGTTCGCCAAATCGTACTTTAGTGTGTATAAAACAAAACCCCACCTTCTTTTGCGATAAATTCGAGCATTACCCTAGGAATTATTTTACTTAATTCGTTGCCAACTTAACTGAGAGTCTGCTATTGAATTAGAGCATCTGCTAACTGCCATTGGATTAGAGCATCAGAGTAAACGTACCTGTAATCGTGGAATCAGTTTATTTTCGGAGAAATCTTGAGACACGGGGTATGTGACGCCCTGCCCTGTGTTATAGGGATAATTCTTTCAACTTCAGGATACGGGAAATCCTATAAAATACGGGAAAGTTAGCAGTTGGTGTGTAGGGAGCAGTTTGTCGGGTTTATGAACTACGCAAAAAAACGCCAAGAACACGACGTAAGAAAAATTGAATCGTTTAAAAACATCGCATAATGCAAGATGTTACCAATAATGCAAAATTAAAATTACGAAACAACTGAGTGAGTTTGGGTGATACTATTTTGCCGTATTTTTCAATATATTTGATTAATATATACAAGTTTTTACGTTTTGAACTTTGGCAATTTAATGGCACATTGTTTCTTAATTGCTCAGTAACGAATGTTCAGGAATACTATTCAATTTTCTCAGCAAAACAGTGATATTAAAATATTTTAATACGTAGTTGTACTATTTGTTTATCATCTAAAGCATAANAATTTTCTCAGCAAAACAGTGATATTAAAATATTTTAATACGTAGTTGTACTATTTGTTTATCATCTAAAGCATAAAAATTGGCATGCATTTGTTGTACAAGCAAATTAAATACTACAACAAATCGAAGAATGAATATCTCAGGCTTTTCGTACGGGAGTAAAACGTTTTGCAAAACATCACTGATAATCTAAAACGCGTGAAAAGCAAGCAAAACATCAAGAAGTCGAGAGTTTGCGAATTTCAGCGTTGCGTTCTCCCGCTCTGCGCAGTTTATAAAGTGTAAATTTGAATCATGTGCGTCTGACTTGNTGCGAATTTCAGCGTTGCGTTCTCCCGCTCTGCGCAGTTTATAAAGTGTAAATTTGAATCATGTGCGTCTGACTTGTTGCGCCTTTGCGTTTCTTGCGTGCTTGCGGTCTTTGCGTAGTTTGCAAAGCCGGCCTTACTGCTGACGAGCATCGGGGTTCACTGCGAATGCCATCCACGGGTTTTCGGCTGACTGCCCGCGCGAGACTACGGTGATGGCTGAGAACGCCGGATATTANCTGAGAATGCCATCCACGGGTTTTCGGCTGACTGCCCGCGCGAGACTACGGTGATGGCTGAGAACGCCGGATATTATTGGAGCTCGCAGAGGAAGAGTACAGCGCCAGTAAAACGAGATATTTGGCGGGCGGTTCAAATCGCGTGTTCTCTANTTGGAGCTCGCAGAGGAAGAGTACAGCGCCAGTAAAACGAGATATTTGGCGGGCGGTTCAAATCGCGTGTTCTCTATAGATAATTGCAGAAACGCAGAGGGCAGCATCATTAAGTACAAAATAATCTTTACAAAAATATAGAAAAAAAAAAAAACCTGAAAACATAAATTATCTTTATATGAAAATTTGTTTTCTTCGGTAGGAGCGAAATCACATTTAGAACTAAACTTCTTAGCTTCGTCCGTTCTCGGTAATCAAAGTAAATATCACCGTGACGCTTCCGAAAGCTATCAGCTCACCGATGGGCAAAAATATTTACTGTTTACTGCAGACTGTTCCGTTACTGCTGACGACCACTGATAAATCATCAGTGGTTTCAGCGCCCCTCAGCTGTGACGGAACGTGGCATATGGCGTAAATCTTGGTGGCTGAGTGCGACGCGACTTAGGCGTAAGGCGTTGTCCTTGACGTGTCTCTTGGAGACGGCTCGTGACGGACATCTGCGACTACTGNGACGCGACTTAGGCGTAAGGCGTTGTCCTTGACGTGTCTCTTGGAGACGGCTCGTGACGGACATCTGCGACTACTGCCGAGTTTTCCAGGACGTTTCTTCGCCGACTCCTGTCCGAATTATCCCATCGTCATAGTAGGTAAGTAGACAGGTAGGTAAGGTAGGGTTTGAATCATCGAGGTCTGTTGACATTTACTGTTGCTCAAGACAAGTAGTGGTGAATACGGATTACTGGAACACCAGTTCTGTTGCTCTCTGTATTCCCACGCATCACCATCCTACTGGGCTAAAGTATGCCGTATACACTCACTGCGCTGTACAACGTTCGTTACTGGCTGGTCATCAGCCACTGGAGTACCGAATTGATGTTGTTCCAAAAAAATGTAATATATCGTGTGAAACGATTTACAATCTTTCGTGTCATCTGGAGTGGTTATTACAGTTTATTGTATTTTAGTCAAGAAAATCATTATTTCTGGGCTGCAGTGATGTTATAAGAACCTGTTAGCCCCTAGTAGAGCAGTGGANAATCTTTCGTGTCATCTGGAGTGGTTATTACAGTTTATTGTATTTTAGTCAAGAAAATCATTATTTCTGGGCTGCAGTGATGTTATAAGAACCTGTTAGCCCCTAGTAGAGCAGTGGATCTATGTACACGCGAGTTTTGTTTTCAAGGTCAAAGAAATTCTCCAAGTAGTGAGCTAGGCTCGAGAGTAGTCCTCAGTATCTCGTCGACAGCGAGGTCATTATAGACGGAGCAAGTTTCTAGGAGAGAGAAACAGGGACGCAGAAGGAGTCACCATGGACTATATGAAGGAACCATCCCAGCATTCGTCTGGGGTGATACCAAAAAAACAGTGGGAAACCAAGATCAGGATAGCCGGACCGTGAATCGAACCCGGGTTCACCCGAATGCGAATTTACTCTGTTGCCACTGCGCCACCCAGTATCATTTTGGAATCTTTTATCAAGCCATTATCTTCTGGAAAGCCTTCCAGTTTGCTTATATAGTCTATTCAAGGTTACTTACAACTTTTTTGAAGCCCTGCTAAAGTTCTACTTTCAAGCTGTTCCTCCGCCTCATGCAAACAAAGCTTAACTAAGTAAAAAAAAAAATTACATGAAAGGGACAACGCACCGATTTCGTGCGCACTCAGTGTAATAACATTTAGAATTGTAACTATTTATTACTAGGCATTACCAACACACATGTTTTCCCTCCGTTATTTTATATTAATTGTAAAATAAGTGTTATAATTTATAGATAAATTATAAGTTACAAGTTCAATTTAACTAAAAATAAAGTAATTTTATGTTAACACAACTATAAAACGCTTGTGATGCATGACATATTTAGGAAACAACTGAGCACATAATAAATGGGGTGATATTTCAAAGGTTTGATTCAAAGAGTGTGAAGAAACCGCGAATATACTATAGTAACTTCGCTGTGGGCCCTCCGCTGGGCCCGAATCTATCATATACGTTAATGCTTAACAATTTTCTAGTTACATGGTAAATAGTTCACTTTTTAGGTAACAGTGTTTCAATTACTATCTACGACTAATGCATTGCTGTAGCCTAGTAGTTCTTTTGACGGGGTACGGATACCTCTTCCGGATTGCTTTTCTCGGTGTACCTTCTAGGGATGAGGGTGCTAACAGTGACTGAGAAATGTATACTGTTACTATACAAATAAACCATATTGTCCCAGCTAACTCTACGATCTTCATAGAAGGCTCTTTAATAATTGCCGCAACATGGAAGTCGTCATTAGGCTGCTGGGAAAAATTGTCGAAGTCTCTTCATAGCGTGTACGAAAGTACAACACCATTGAGATCAGCTTCCTTGAGCGAAAAGTGTACAATGCTAACAATCAAAGTAATAATAACATACAATTTGGCATACTCACTCACTGTATCCTGTCCATAATGAAGTGGTACCAAAATTTTCACAATGTTTATCAACTTCAGCTACGGGGGAGGATAAAACAACTGGGAGTTATACTGTTACACAACTAGAGGCAATTGCCAGCAACATCCAGAGATCACGTTATCCTTGCGCCACTGTCTTAAGGTCATCCATTATTCTTTTAATCATCCCTTTTTCTTCTTCTTCTTTAATTCACTTCGCACATGCACTCTTGATAAATCTACACAGAACTTTCAAACAAGTCACCAGAAACTTTTTTCGCGTCTTTTCGNCTTCGCACATGCACTCTTGATAAATCTACACAGAACTTTCAAACAAGTCACCAGAAACTTTTTTCGCGTCTTTTCGGCCATGAATATGAATCTTTAAATGTGTACCTAATATCATAATATTTATAATCGTCCCTTACACTTTCCTACATTCAAACTATTTCTTGGTCTCAACCTTGGTATCATACATTTTCTTGCAATCTATTTACGAGTTTGCTTGGCTCCTTAAGTGTTAAATGTCACTGGTCTGTCTCATTATGAATGGGGAGTTCATAGTTAATTTTTCATCAACTGATTTTTTATGACCGGCGTCATAATTGGCTCTTAGCAGTGGAATATCTACATCACTTTTTACCAATTTTATTTTCCCACGTGAGCGNCATCACTTTTTACCAATTTTATTTTTCCACGTGAGCGTTGAACTTTGTCTTTCAACAAGAAAAAACAAGAAAAAACAACTTTCGCCATATCGCGTTGAAGTCAGTTCGGCCATGTGTTAACGTGGTGCAGGGACATACATTCTCTGACCTGCATCAAAGCAGACTACTGCAGTCGTGCGCTATCAAAACAAACAAAAAAATGTAAATCCTTTCTGTAATATTCTCCGAACCGCATCATCCGCTTCACTGACTGAACAAAGGCTCAGCATTTTCGTTTGGCGATAAGGACCAACGAAAGGAAGACGCATTCCTGTAATATCTCAACCCGGCTCACCCCTGAGAAGATAAAAAACAGGTCCATTACGAGGTCAGAGGCACGATTCTGTAACTCCTCAACTACGCCTTACCAATCATTACACACTGCGAGAGAAACTTCCCGTTTCGACAGCTTGACCTACCGACGACGTCTGCGATTCTGTGTCTTAGCCACTTTGAGGGAAATGTTATTAACCATACACTGTAAACATTCTTTTTCAGCGAATTGCCTTAACTGTACTAGACGTTTTAGCATGTACATCGTGTGGCAGATATACTACACATCAGACTGCAAAAACAGAAAATCTACTATAGTATATTCGTGGTTTATTCACACTTTTTGAGTATGGCATGTTNCACATCAGACTGCAAAAACAGAAAATCTACTATAGTATATTCGTGGTTTATTCACACTTTTTGAGTATGGCATGTTTGATTGTTTCCTAAATATGCCGTACATCACAAGGGTTTTATATTTTTGTTAACATAAAATTTCCCAATTATTGGTTAAATTGAACTTTTAGTTATTTTATATCTATAAATTCTGATATTTCATTTATAATTAACATGAATAAAACAGGGAGAAAATAGGTGTGTTAGTAATGCCTAATAAGAAATAGTTCTTATGCAAAGTATCAATACACTGAGTGCGAATGAACCCGGCATGTGGTCCCTTTGGTGTCATTTTCTAGGCTCAGTTAAGCTTTGTTTGTATGAAGCGGACGAATATCCTAGAATTATAACTTTAGCATGACTTCATAAGAGTTGGAAGTAACCATGAATGGTCTATATACACAGTTGGGAACGTCACTACGGAGTGACTTTCACCTGAAAAAAAATGTAGGAAAACTGTATCATTGAAGTTTTCGGAAAATACTTCAGCACTCGTGGTTTCTCAGTGTGCGTGAACAACAATGACGTCAGTTTGTGGAAAACGTCATAGTGTGTACCCTTAAGGGGTCTTCTGGATGTCAAGTAGGTGTCACTGTAAGCAGTTGGGTATATTCCAATTAAAAAAAAAAACTGTTTAATATTTAAATGTAAATCTTTTTTTATGGACGGAAATTGAAGTCCATATTTTCTTGCCAATTCATAAATGTGGTTATTGAAACATGAATGTGGTCGTTGGAAAGTGTCAAAATCAGTAAAAAAAAAAAAATAGCAGTAAATAGCCGTCTTTTTCCATTATTTATTGTTCTGTAAAACAGTGTTTCAAAATACAGAGACAATGCTATGTCATTCCGGAACAGATTGCTGTATAAAAACCTTATAGTCATCGCTTAAATTTCTGAGTCAACGGAAAACACACGAAGCTTCTTTATGCGTATAAAGTTTTTTTTTACTAGGAAGGCTCCTTGAGGCTTGTGTCAAGCCTTCCTTTTATGTGTTTAGAAAATTTGTTGTGAAATTCTGTAACGTTCACTAAACAGCAAATTTACAGAAGATGACGTAAATTCGCGAAAATTTTTATATCCAAAATATCTTCTATAACACTCTAACTAGTTTATTTTTTCATGATTGGATGAACAAAGTTTTGACTCCGCTAAATTGTTTGCAGACCAATCACGAACGTTTTGATTAATAGTATCATAATCCTCATTGGCCCAGTGAAATGGGGTAGTAGCTTCATACACGCATGACAGCCAATAAGGGAAGAAAACTGTCGGACATGTGTACAGTACGTTGAATCCAGCAACAGTAAACTTTTCCTGCGATAAACCATCATCTCTAATTATGGAGTAACGATTTTCTATAAAGGAAGTCTTTCTAGTTCAAATAATTTCATTCTGGTATGTCATTTACTGCATGTGTCAACACAAAAAAATTAATGAATTTCGATTAATTTAAATACTTTTAAGATACTCGATTAGCTGAAAGCGTGTCCTTAAAACGATTTTGCTGAGACAGCTGTAGCGTAGTGAAATTATCTAATGTCGCAGCTTGTAAACTCGAAGTACATATCAGTAATTCTTAAAATTTGTCATTTCTCATTATTTAATCAGTCAATTTGCTGAAAACAAAACTCCTATTGTCGAAAATCAGCGTATCTTATTGAATTCATTTCACTGTTGAATAAGTAAAATTATTACCCACATATTTATCACAAAAAGAAACAGTTTTAATATTTAGTGCCTTGTTGCATTGTAAAATGACGGATACTAGTGATCATCGATTACATCGTTAATTGCAACTTATTGAATTTGAATTCAAATCTAATATTTATCTTTTAGAGCAAAAAATATAAACTAAACTTAACTTAGATTGACTTTCGAAACCTGAAAAGACATGTTCGTGCGCAGAATATCTACAAATTTCGACAAAATAAAGTACTTTCACATCACGAAACTTACAGTCGTTTGCTATTACATTTTCATGTTCTGTGCCCATAATACGAACGCACGATATACAGAGGTAAAGCATAACAGTAACTAAGATGACTGACCATGAAGACTAGGCATTCTTTACTTTTTGGGAGGAGGTTCAATCCCAACCGTAGCCACAAGATTTAGTGTTGACAATACTTTAGTTTTACGACAAAATATATCGTAATTAACTTATCTCAGATAGGAATGCTGTTTTTACCCCGGAGCCTATTTATCAAATTACTATGAATATTTAATGTTCTACTTTGTTAATTAATAGATTTATTTCAATTTAAAGTATAAGTGATATTTTTCTACAGGTTCCGAATGGAGCAGTTTTAACTGGCAATCAGTAAATATTAACTGATTCCGATTAAGAGTGCACAACTTCACGGACTGCTTGATTAGGGCCTTCTTTAACAGACCTAAGACACGAGAGTCGCAAAGGTCAGAGATCTGGGCTACGATACAGAATTACCCAGCAAAAACGACGCAGTGTTTTCAGAGTTGTTTACAGACGTTGGGCATACGTTATCGCGGAGCATAAGCACACCTCGTGGCAATTTCCCTGGCCGTCTGTTTCTGACGGCCTTTCGGAGTGCCTGCAAGGTGTCGCAGTAGAGCTGAGCGTTGTTTGTGGCACTGACAGATCGCCACTCCGATAGCGGGGGTCCCTTGAGATTCGAGGAACTATGTTAACAGGACATTGCCAACCGCAGGAGATGACTTTTCATTATTTGATCTAGGTGACGATGGATCTCTCCATTCCTGACTCTTCCTCTTCATTGCCGGCTCGAAATGGTGGCATCATAGTAGTGTATATATCTGGAGTAGAATACACTATTTCTCTTATAATTGGAAGATTTATTTATATAATTTATATAGTAACATATTTTAATTCAGAATTTTAAGATTTAAATTTAATAATTTCTTATTAAAACATTTACTACATAAGTTATATTGGTTACCNTAATTAAAACATTTACTACATAAGTTCTATTTGTTACCTTTAATTAAATTTTTTAAATTGTGTAATTTTTATTTAATACTTTTATATTTGTATTTTAAGTTATGTAAATTTTATTTAATACTTGAAAATTTTATTTTTTAAACTGTACAATGCATATGGTAAAAGATTTTTATTTAAGAATTTTAAATTTAGAATTTAATAATATCGGTTTTAAAACTTTTTTATATCTTTTTTATTTTATACTTTCAAACCTATTTTTTTTCATTATGTAAATTATGTTTTAATAAATAAAAACTTATCTTTTAAATTTAGTTTATTTATTTACAAAAGGTTAAACTATTACTTTTAAAATAAATTCAAAAATTTAAGCTGTAAATTCTTAATTTTAAAATTTAATTTTGAAATTTTTTTTGGGAATATTTAATTTTTTTAAATTTATTATGATAATTTTTTATTTAGGCTGTAAATATAAATTATTTAGATTCAAAATTATTTTAGATTTTAATTATATAAATAAACTTTTCATTAAAAAAAATTTAAGTTTAATGTATTAAATAATAATAATTTTATCTGAAAAGTTTATGTTAATGTATTAAATAGTAAGTTATTTGATTTAAAACATATTACCAGATAAATTATATTTNTTATCGGAGTTCTGTGGACAGACGTTGGGCATGTGTTATCGGAGTTCTGTGGACAGACGTTGGGCATGTGTTATCGCGCAGCATAAGCACAACTCGTGACAGTTTCCCCGGCCATCTGTTTCTGATGGCCTTTCGGAGTGCCTACAAGGTGTCGCAGTAGAGCTGAGCGTTGTTTGTGGCACTGACAGATCGCTACTCCGACAGCAGGGGTCCCTTGAGATCGAAGAACTATGTCAACAGGACATTGCCAACCGCAGGAGATGACTTTACATTATTTTATCTAGGTGACGATGGATCTCTCCATTCCTGACTCTTCCTCTTCATTGCCGGCTCGAAATGGTGGCATCATATTAGTGTATATATGTGGAGTAGAATACACTATTTCTCTTATCATTGGAAGATTTATTTATATAATTTATATAGTAACATATTTTAATTCAGAATTTTAAGATTTAAATTTAATAATTTCTAATTAAAACATTTACTACATAAGTTCTATTTGTTACCTTTAATTAAATTTTTTAAATTGTGTAATTTTTATTTAATACTTTTATATTTGTATTTTAAGTTATGTAAATTTTATTTAATACTTGAAAATTTTATTTTTTAAACTGTACAATGCATATGGTAAAAGATTTTTATTTAAGAATTTTAAATTTAGAATTTAATAATATCGGTTTTAAAACTTTTTTATATCTTTTTTATTTTATACTTTCAAACCTATTTTTTTTCATTATGTAAATTATGTTTTAATAAATAAAAACTTATCTTTTAAATTTAGTTTATTTATTTACAAAAGGTTAAACTATTACTTTTAAAATAAATTCAAAAATTTAAGCTGTAAATTCTTAATTTTAAAATTTAATTTTGAAATTTTTTTTGGGAATATTTAATTTTTTTAAATTTATTATGATAATTTTTTATTTAGGCTGTAAATATAAATTATTTAGATTCAAAATTATTTTAGATTTTAATTATATAAATAAACTTTTCATTAAAAAAAATTTAAGTTTAATGTATTAAATAATAATAATTTTATCTGAAAAGTTTATGTTAATGTATTAAATAGTAAGTTATTTGATTTAAAACATATTACCAGATAAATTATATTTTATAAATATTTCAGTTATATGGAAAGCTGTTTATTCTACACCAGATATAAACTACTCACCAGGTTTAGTTACCCGTCACAATTTGCTTTAATAAACGTTGTCCGTCCGTGGGGTATCGTCTGAGATGTTCCAGGCATATCCCCATCCGTACGGCTTTCAATTCGTCAGTGAGGTGCCGTGGTACACATTCGGAACACACTTATCGATACCCCATAATAACACCACATAAACACCATTTGGACGAGCTTTCAAAGCGAGGAAAGAACTTTTTAATACGTTATTTCATAAGCTTCTACTATCAGTTTAAATGGTAATTTCGAAGGAATAAATATGCTTCACGTCGGCATATACAGGCAGCTGTATAGGAGTAAAAGATATTTCCGCTGCACAGAAATTTAACGAGTTTGAAGAGCTTCTTTGCTACAGAAGTGACGGTAACAATCAAACGACGAAAATCTGCCTTTACTGAAGGACGTATCAGTTTATCTTAAGTTGCCTATCGAGATGAACTACAAGACGACCCCGCGTGTTCTTTCTTTGATCTGACTCTTGCAGTAGCGTAAGTAATTAAAATAAACATTGTTTTTATGGACATATGCCACTACAAAGTTATATTTTCACAGAAAATCCAGAACGTGACAAAATAAATATACACCGTGGTTAAGCGAAAGTGTTGTCAACATATTTGTTAATAATATCATATTTTTTTAACGACATAGCTGTGCAGTGCTGTGAATTTATAATGATTTTTCAATATGACGCTATTTTTTAAAAATATTATGCCAAATAAACTAATATGTGAAACGGAGATTCTCGTGATTGAATCGGCCACATTAATTAGCTGAGTGAAATTTGTATCCAATTCCAGGAAAGGCTACTGTACAAGATGATGATGTAATACAAGTTGGTATTACGTATAACATAAAAATTCTGATAGAGTAGCTATTTTGATTAGTAGATCAGAGTGTTCTACCTAATGTAAAAAAAACGGACGTTAACATTTAAAATGTTATTTACACCAGGCCCTTTCTACGTAAAAAATACTGATTTGGCATAAAAATTAATTAAATCAAAAAATAAATAATCTGTAACGTAAAACATCTGTTTTTTACTATCTTTAGACGTTAAATCAGAGTTGTATCTGTTAAAGACTTATTCGGTAGTCAAAGTGCAGCGTTCAGCTTAGTTATGTAAAGCCCTAAGAAGAGGCAAGCCAGCAAAATTCCCCAACGTAGGTTTCCTGGCAAGCAGCCAAACATGAAACCTCGATCAACGATTCGGGGAAGGAAAAAAAAAAAAAAAAAAAA
>NQII01000389.1:350405-383429 GCA_002778355.1 Clitarchus hookeri | reverse complement strand
TATTCAACCCGCCGACAAACCTACCCGTTTCCACACCCCCGATCTACTTTTTGCGCGGCTGACCGAAGGTCCTGGGGAGGGGCAACGGGATCTCTGCTTTATATTTGTGACGTGAGCCCGCGTACTGAATGGGTTCGGTGGGTGGAGGGGTGATTCATGATTCGATCATGGGCCGGGTTCCGTTTTCCTGCGTTTTGGTGTCGATATCAGCGTGCCTTTCATAAAGAACTAAAGTCCAAAACTATATATACATTTTTTTTTTTGCGTTGTCTCGTTTTAGTTTCCGAACAAACAGGGTTAGAAAAATAATGAAAGCGCGAGGCCACAAAAGCATACAATCTTTTTGATGAACACTACCCGTCCCGGTACATAACAACGATGATTTTCGCGTTGTGGTTTCTAAATTGTTGGTTCGAAATTATTTTTTATTTATGACGATGCGCTGTTTAAATTTCCTCACCCTTTCGGATGTAAAATGTCATGCGTTGTGGGAGTATCCAGGAAATTTAACGCAGCTCGCAATATTGTGAATATTCATACACAGAACCATATTTACGGTTAAATGTGTTCCGTCGGTGCTACGCTGCATAGAGGGAGACTGGAAGAGAATGCGCGCAAGAGCCTCTCCGTGTCCTAACACTGAACTGCTCTTCTGCTAACGCGACATTCTAAAACCACGCGGATAGGATTTAAGTAAGAACATTATTTATGTAAACAAGTGCTTTGAGATGTTTGCACACTTCCTATAACGAAATTTTAATTCACTTAGATTGAAGTCAAATTAGTAAAAGGATTCTGTACGTATAAAAGAGGTTCTCATTTAAAGATTAAGATATTTACAAAAGCGTTCATCACTGTGGACCTTGTAACTGACAGTTGTATTTGTGTGGGGTAGGTCAATGCCCGGTACATGTGCAGAAGACTATAATCAGCCTACCTCGTATTATGTTCAACGCTATATTGCAGCTGGGTAGCAGTTTCTTCACACATTGGTGATGAAATTTAGAAACTGTTATTTTCAAATGATGATGAAAATCAGGAACAAAAAAATTAAAATAACAAGTTTAAGTTCTTTTTTTAAGGATTACGTAGGGATTATAAAATTCTGTTTATTTATCTGCAAAAATAATATAGTCTTTTCGACGTATCCTCTTACTTTTTGAACCAGACCTTATATGTAATGTTTTACATTTATTTTACATTTAACTTAAATATACTGTAAGTATTTTACTTTTAATTAAAGTAAAGGTTTACTTATATTTTATGTATAAAATGTACATTTTAATTATAATTAATGTGAATAAAAACAGGGAGAAAATATGTGTGTTGGTAATGACTAGTAAGTAGGCCTAAATGTTTCTAAACTAAAATGCGGCACGTTGTCTGTTTAGAGTGATTTTTTTACTTGGCTAAGCTTTGTTTGCATGAGGCAGAGGAATAACATAATCAGAACCTCGACAAAGCTTTAGAGAAGTTGGAAGTAGCCACGAGTGGACTATAAAAAGGTAGAGATTCAAAGAAACCTTAACATACCTAAGCTAAGTTAATATACCTAAGTAAGAATAACCCAAGAAATAAAGGCCAGCAAATAGCACAATCAACTCCTCAATAAATTGCATTTATAATTTTAATGCTTAAAATGCGCGCTACAACTTTTAATTGAAGTATTTTTGCGTATCTAAATTGTTTAGAATGCTATAAAGAAAGAAGTATATATCAGGACTTATAAATAATAACAATTTTTTAGCTTTGTAATTTTATAACGCGTAATTATTAATATAAGAGAAAATGTAGTTTGGGCCAAAGTTACAAAAACTAATCTCGAAGAGTAAAACACGAGAAACGTTTACTCGATTCGACCTTTAATAACGGATTTACAAGCGATTAAGTGAAAGCCTCATTTCTANAAAACACGAGAAACGTTTACTCGATTCGACCTTTAATAACGGATTTACAAGCGATTAAGTGAAAGCCTCATTTCTACAATTTGGTGATGGTGGGAGGGGTAGCACAAGGAGGAGAAGAGGGAACTCTTTGAGAAATGCATATCTCATAAGAATATATCATATGAGAAAAATGCAGCTTTCCAGGAATTAGTTGCGACGAAAAACATTGAGGCCCATCTCCTGGGCTATAACTACGTTCGCTAGTTTGTTCTGGTATGTCACACGGCTAACTAGGAATTATTCACTTTTTTATCATTGTGATATATTAGTCTTAATATAACACTTAAAGAAAACGAGAGGCACTTTTTTTTTGGCCTCCCCACTGCAAATTCGGGTTCAGCAGATTTGTGTGTTAACGGCCTCAGACGAAAAACTCAGCTGTGACGTCAGGAAAAATTAAGCTTTCCTATCGCTTATTTCGACACGGACTACGGATCAAAGATTCACGCCATCTCTGAATCACTGGTGGGGCCACGGTTCATCGTTAGTGGACTATGTATCTGGATCTTGAACTGCATCGCAAAATGTTTGAAATACACTTTCTTTATTTATTTTTAACTGAACTACTTTAATTGCGTTGTATGTGCTGATCTACGAAAATAAAATACACTTGAGATGAGATGCGAAAACCACTTTCAAAACACCATGCACACCACAATCACTATTTCCGAGCTCTTCAACACAACAACAAACTGCCTTTTTCCAAGAATAGGACATGTACTAAGCTTTGCTACAGACTTCGTACTAATGAAACGATACGGCCACTGCTTGATGCCCCGCGTTTCCAGCGGTACAATGGGAGAACTGCAAGCCGGTTCAGAACCTCGCCTGTAGGTGCGCCGGCGCGATAGGTACGCGGGTCGGTGTTGCCCTTATCGCTCTCTCGCTTCAATGCCTCTGGCCAAAACAGCTCCAGCTACATAAGACTCTTATAGTAAAAGATGACAACACGAAGCTGATGGAAAGCCGGTAATGTTTATTTTTAAGGACCGGAAAATTTCGGAAATAAATTTGAGGACAAGCTAAACTCCAGAAATGTTTACAGTTAAGTCACATTTACTGTTGGAACGTAATTGCAAGACTTTAAAGGGACGGAGTGAGGGAAGAGATTGGAGCCTGGGGCGGCTCCTAACATCAAGGTATTGGAAGCCGATGAGATTGAAGCGAGGTGAGTATGGAGCAGCGCCGGAATGAAAGGGCGGGGGAAACGGGAGATTCCCTGGAAAACCCGCCGACCAGCGGGATTGTCCGATACGATNAGATTCCCTGGAAAACCCGCCGACCAGCGGGATTGTCCGATACGATTGCCACGTGAGAAAATCTGGGAGCGACCCCACCGGGAAACCGAGTGAAAGGCAAGTAGTCTAACCACTAAACCAGCGCGGAACATAATTTAAAGGGAAAAAAATTGGAGTATGGTGCTTTTTTTTTAGCTCAGAGGCAGGGTATTTTATAATATAGATGTGAAACAGCTACCTGTGCCACGAACTCCTGGCTCACGCGCCAGCAAAATGTTGGAACTGCGTTCACCAATAAGCGCCTGACAACGTACTCGCCAGCCGCCGATCTCTCATACGCCCCCGGAAGGCCATGCTGTCACTAGACCAGGAACCGAAGTTCCCACAGCTCGGTTAGTGGGTTCACAACAAAACTGCAGCCCGACAGACTTGGCTTGAATCGTTGAGCCGACCGCCGGCTGCTATGTACGTGTTTTAGCTGGGCTCCGGGCCCGTAGTTACAGCTGTTAACCACTGTTGCTATCGTAATAAATATGCGTGTAAGCGTAATCGGCGAGGGAGTNATTTCATCGTGTGGCCCGCCCACTAGGGAACATTTCAGTAGCCAACCAGACACAAGGTCCATTCCCAGAGAATCGCGCAGCCAATCAGAGAATGTGTATGTCCACATAAAAGACACCGCCACGCTATTCCGTCTCTGTGTAGCTTCTCATCTACACTGTAAAAAAAATGGTGTAATTGTTACTGAGAAATTGTTTGTAATTTTACAAATGTACGTAAAGGTACAAAAATTTCTCTNATTTCATCGTGTGGCCCGCCCACTAGGGAACATTTCAGTAGCCAACCAGACACAAGGTCCATTCCCAGAGAATCGCACAGCCAATCAGAGAATGTGTATGTCCACATCAAAGACACCGCCACGCTATTCCGTCTCTGTGTAGCTTCTCATCTACACTGTAAAAAAATGGTGTAATTGTTACTGAGAAATTGTTTGTAATTTTACAAATGTACGTAAAGGTACAAAAATTTCTCTTGTTAAATTTATCGTTTTTGAAAAATTACAAGAACAGCGTTTTTAATAGACCTCAAGATATGTTTGTTCTATACTGGCCCGTATCCACGCGCTCAAGCAAAATGGCGATCACTCAACAACGTAAAACTGTATATAGCCGTTCGTGCAACCACTAGGGGCAATTTAAAGAGTAATTGCCCAAACAAAGAAACGTATTGCAAGTTTCAATACGTTAAACACTTCAAAAACTCAAATAATTGTAATAAAATTACGACAATAAAAAAAAAACACTTGGCGCTATTGCTTATCACCTGTTAATATCAATGTTCCATATCCAAACAAAGCTCTTACAACGAAATATATTCGTTTTTCTTAATCGAATAACTTTACTTATTTGTTGTAGTATTTAGGTACTGCTATAAATAACCTATAACAGAAATAACAGATACATTTGTAAGTCAAGTTGGTGTTGTGGTTCAGGGTGTGGGATAATCACTCAAAGGATGTAGGTTCTGGTCCTCGGGCAGGCAAGGCAAGGTGGACCTTTCTATATTTTTCGTAAATAATATTTTGAATTATTTAACAATTTCTTTGTTATTAATTCATCACATTTGCTTTATAGGAAATAAATAACAATTTTATGCCCACTTCTCAGTAATGTAGGTTGTAGTACAAGCCTATAATTTGTAATGTTCCAAATATAGGTTTTTGAGATTCTACAAGAAAACTGTTTGTAGTTATACAGTGGATTTTCTTGGTAACTAGGTTCCCAATAATTTTTCTTTGTGTTGCTTAGGATTTACCAACTCATTTGAACAGCAGGCTTTGTGTGCACAGAAAGCTGATACTTGAGTAAGCTTAGGACTGTAGAGGATAACCAGTGGCAAAACAACGTTTCAGCCATTTTCGTTTCTCTTATAAATTTGATTGTGGTGCATTCAAAACCTAGATTATATGCTGCATAGCGATAGAGAAAATTATTTAAATCATAAGCGATAAAGCATGTATACAGTAGACTGTATGTATCCCAAATACATTAGGACAAATCAATAGCGATTTTATAACATATATGAACACCTCTCGATGGAGTTAAAAAAAAGGTGCCAATTTACTCTCATTCTGGCGGTTTTCACTCAATTTTGGGGGGGGGGGGATTGCATACCCCCTCCCCCATTTCGCTATATTTGTTGCACCTAGTGAATAAACCCGAGGAATTTTTATGCTCGTCGTTATTTTTCCAAGCCCCACTCCAAGTGAGTGACTGCGTGGAGAGCTGTGGGCGGCTCTTAACATCGAGGTCTTGAGAACCGATGAGAGTGAAGCGAGTTGAGTATGGGTGACAGCACCGGTATGAGGGGGCGCCGGAAGAAATGGGAGATCCTCGAGAAAACCCGCTGACCAGCGGCATCATCTGGCACGTCTCCCACTCGTGACCCCACCCCGAAAAAAATCTCTGTGAGTGTGTGTGTGTGCGCGCGCGTGTGTGAGGGCGGGGGCACACTGGTATGAGCAGGATGAGCAGGACCAGCTTTCATCGCCACGGCGAATATACGGGATCGAGCAAATTCCCAAACCCTTATTCCAGTCGCCCATCGTCGGCCGTGTCGCCAACCCCCCCCCTCCTCCTGTTCATTTTTCCTTGGCGACGTCCCCATATTCCCTCTGCGTGACCCGACTGCAACCATAGGACGTTTGTTCCACAGCTTCACAGCTCTCGGCGTCCCCGGCTCGTACATCGATCGCCTTACATACTTTTACGTTTCTATTATTTCAGAATGGTTTCTAGGGAATGTTTATGCTATTATGAGGAAAGAACTGAGGATAATTATGAAGACTTTTGATATTCAATACAGCAATTATTACATACAATAAATGTAAGGTATTGATGAGGGAGAACCTTATCAATTACGGTAGACGACAAACCTGAATGTTACCGTCGCCGTAGGCTGAGTGCTGTGTCGGGAAACGACGAGCGCCACGCCCAAGCTGCATCTTGATGGCTTCNCCCATATTCCCTCTGCGTGACCCGACTGCAACCATAGGACGTTTGTTCCGCAGCTTCACAGCTCTCGGCGTCCCCGGCTCGTACATCGATCGCCTTACATACTTTTACGTTTTTATTTATTTCAGACTGGTTTCTAGGGAATGTTTATGCTATTATGAGGATAATTATGAAGACTTTAGATATTTAATATAGCAGTTATTACATAAAATAAATGCAAGGTATTGGTGAGGGAGAACGTTATCAATTACAGTATACGACTAACCTGAAAGTTACCGTCGCCGTAGGCTGAGTGCTGTGTCGGGAAACGACGAGCGCCACGCCCAAGCTGCATCTTGATGGCTTCGTCTCGGCGTCGGTCCCCAGACAGACGGGCAGACCCCGCACAAGCTGTTGCCACGTGCGACATAGTTTCTGGTGGCGTAATTGTCCCAGATACAGCGCCGCCGGGAGGGGAGATCCACCAGCACTTTGCCAATATGTTTGACAAACTATAATCGTTGTAGTGTGTTTCGGATTATTCGCCTGACCTGGTTTACCGGGGCGACGCTGCAGTTCGCTACGCTTGTCCGCTTTTACTGAGTCATAGCAACACGCCTCCGATCTTCCAGCCTCGACGTGCACACGAACGTGAAGTGTCTTTGTTTTAGGCTGCTCACGGTGAACTGAGCACTTTTGAAAACCCCGAGTAGAAACTACTTGTATGCACGTTGCGTGTCCTTCCGCCAGTTATAAAATTAACATTGCCAAAGGCCTGGCCACTTCAGTCATGCGTCGGCCAGGTGAAACTTTAATATTATTACAAAAACAATTATTTTCGAAATTCGCTCGTCCTCACACTTATATCTTACATTAAAAAACATGAAGTAATCAAACTCATTTCAGTAATGATAAAAGCTTACCTGATACTATTAATTCATATTTTAAACATGCAACTACTTCCCGTCCTACGTTACCAACTTTGCTAAGTGTTTCTTCACATAAATATAGATGAAAAATGTATACATGACATTTAGCCTAACTCGCTTCCTAAGGATAGTACACGCCCGTAAAAGTGGAAAATGAGCGACAGGTTTATTGCGAATAGCACGGGACCAAATCTACTTAGACCTCTGGAAGTACTTATAGTGAACCAGTGAACGCGGTAGGACCACGTACACACACAGTATGCAACTGGATACGCCTGGGTGACAACCACCATTATTTCCATAAACCATTACTTATGTACAAAGGCTGTGTGTTCATTTACTGGTACACTACACGTACTTTCAGAGGTCTAAGTAAATTTGATCCCGTGCTATTCACAATAAATCTGTCACTCTTCTCCCCCTTTACAGGCGTGTATTCAGGAAGCTGGTTTTGTGAACATTCTGTACATACCAGTTGGGGCAGTGGCATTTTTCTAACGTTTATTTTTAAAGTGCGTTTTAGTGTTGGCTAGTTTTCTGGTAACGGGGGGTCTCATTCCAACACATTAATTTATGGGGATTCACAACATCCGCTGTGACTGTATTGTGCACTGATGATCTTAACACCTTGGTGGATGGCGCACATAATATTTCAGGCACGAATATTCTGCAGGAACCATTTTACTAAAAAGGTTTCAGTTTATTACGACAGAAAAACTACTCTTCTGGTTTATGTGTGAATCATTTTTCTGTCGAATTGAAATATAAATGTTTCGGTCATATTTGGCATTATTTTAACAAGTTTCTGTTTGGTTTTTTTTTTCGAATGGGATTCTTTATAAGCTTACTTTTACAAATTACAAATTTTACTTGCTTCATTTACTGGAGTTTTCGAATTGGGAAATTAATCGTTAGGAAGGCGCTACTCACTTTACTACTTGATTATAGTTGATTCGCGGTTTGTTCACACTTTTTGAATCAATCTTTTGAAAAATCACCCCATGTAAGACGCGTTTGGATTTTTACTAAATGTGTCATTTTACACGTGCTTTTCATTCTTGGTTAACATAAAATATTTTTATTTATGTATGAATTTAGATTTATCTGTATTTTATCGATACATTATAAACTGTAATTTATAATAAATATGTTAATAAAAACAGGGAGAAAATAGGTGGGTTGGTAATTACTAGTACATAATAAATAGTTATCACGCAAAATGATAGAGATTTGAGTGCGCAAGAATGCGGTGCGTTGTCCCTTTGGTGTAATTATCTACACTTGATAAGCCTTGTTTGCATGAGGCGGAGGAATATCTTGAAAGTAGAACTTCAGCAGGGCTTCAGAGAAGTTGGAAGTAGCAATGAATGGACAATAGTCAAGGTGTTGGTGGTGCGCCACTGATCACGAGTACAAGCATTATGCATGTGATGAATCGTTATTTTATCTCGCCAAGGCTGGCATAAATGCACAGTGAAAAGGTTTTGTACGTATTACAAAGAATCATTTGGACACTAATTTCAAAAGATATTTCCTGAAACTCTACAGCTAAAATAGGTAATGCATTTTTACAACCCATCGTTTTATGGAACATAATAAATGATTTATGTAGTTCCATGTTCGTGATATACTTGAAGCCTACTGTATTTTCGTGTTAATAGTCGACAGTAGTATTGCACATCCCACATTGAAGTTTCATAAAATATTCTTTGATTCCCTTGTAGTGTTACAAAAATAATCTCGGTAGCTATCTTCCTAAGAATTCTTTGTAAAAACTCAGAAAATATTTACGGTGTGTATCTAAGGTGTTTTATTCAAGGACACTGGAGCTCACATTCCTCTCATGCAGTGAAACCAACAAATAAAACGAACGAAAAGTGTGACTCAGCATTCTATTTATACGCTGTTCACGGCAAACTGAACAACTCTGAAAGGCCTGCTTAAGATCTACTTGCACGCATATTGTGCATTCTTCAGCCACGCGTAAAATTAACATTGCCACGTTCCAGTCAAGTGGAACAGTGAAATAATTATAAAAGTATCAATATTACAAATTTGCTCAATCATACACTTGCATGCGCTCAAACAAAACACAAAGCGAAATAAGTCATTTCAGTATTCGCAAATGTTTACTTAAGATATTTAATTCACCGTTAAGACATGGAAATTGACTTCCTAACTTAACTGGGGACACGCCAGTCTGCGTGCCCGTTAAAATATTAGCAGGAAGCGGAGGTGACCTTTTGCGAAGGTTGATTTCAAAAGTGCTTAATTAACCGCAGCCTAGAATCACTTGTTGAGATGGTCTTAAAGCCGCAGAGTGAACGTGGGGCAGTGCGGTCTCGCTGGCTCTGCAGCACTGTATAGTCTCCGTGTTCCAACATTTGAATGCTTTTCTTCCAATGCGACTATCATAAACTACGTGGCTAAGATTTGAGGTTAGATCACTATCCATGTAAACAAATGATTAGAGATGTATTTATACTTCCTCTAATAAATTTTTAGTGCAAGTAGGTAAAATTCAAATCGGTTGAAATTATTTTATTTGAACAAAAGGGCTCGTATTTTGAAAATTAAGACATAAACAAGCACTTTTGTCACTGTTGGTTATCTTACTTTGACAGATGGTTCGATTTGGGTAGGGCAATGTCGGGTACTTGCGCAGAAGACGGATAATCGCTGAAATTCATATTTAGTCTATGCTAAATGCACAGGAGGAATATTAGTTCGTTCTAAAAATTTCTCAAAAGAGTGGTATTTTGAATTCACAGACCCCACCCCGTCGTCGTGTTTAAGTTTATTACAGATTTTTCGCTCTAAGTTCAGTGCTTTTCGTAAACCTTTTGTAGTTTCTTCTTTTAACTCGTTGTCCAGTCTTGCCACGCGCGTCAAAATTAACATTTTCACTTATCCAAACGCTATTCTGTATGCGTCTATCAATAACACTTTGCAAATGTCGCTATTATACCGATTCTTAAGCCGCATTCGAAATGGCAGATTTTGTTAACGAAATAGTTACGCGATACCCTTTTTTTATATACAAATTATGACGTATTTCGGTTTGTTTGTAAGTTGCAAACCTTTACAAAAAACGAAACTATCAAATATCCTATATAAATATATATCTATATTCACACATATATACACATACACACGTGTGTTCTGGAGGTTGCAAATAACGCAGTAGATAGCAGACGTGGTTTCGCATTAAACACAAATAATATCATAATGTACCTTAAATAAAGTTATATTTCGACATTAATTACTACATAAATTTCATTTGGAATTAAGTATCTAATGCATATTATTGTAAACGTAACTAAGGAAATTGTGTGTATTATATATTTATACATATAACGATATATAAAGTGTTAAGACAATAATAAACTCCCTTTTTCTTAGTAACACATCGGCAATCGCGCTCTAATTGTTTACCTAATGGCCGAAAAATAAAAGCATCTACAACTCATCTCCAGGTAGCAGAACTATCGCTGAAAAATTAACTATCGAGGAGCTCCCGGATTTCCGCATGTGGGAATCGTGCCGGACGATGCCGTTGGTCAGCGGGTTTTCTTGGGAATCTCCCGTTTCCCCCCGCCCTTGCATCACGACGCTGCTCCATACTCATCTCGCTTCACCTTCATCGGATCTCAAGACCTCGATGTTAAGAGCCGCCAAAATCTGTTCACTCACTCACTCATTAAGAATGGAAAAATTAAGCCAGTTTGTNGGATTTCCGCATGTGGGAATCGTGCCGGACGATGCCGTTGGTCAGCGGGTTTTCTTGGGAATCTCCCGTTTCCCCCCGCCCTTGCATCACGACGCTGCTCCATACTCATCTCGCTTCACCTTCATCGGATCTCAGGACCTCGATGTTAAGAGCCGCCAAAATCTGTTCACTCACTCACTCATTAAGAATGGAAAAATTAAGCCAGTTTGTNAGACCTCGATGTTAAGAGCCGCCAAAATCTGTTCACTCACTCACTCATTAAGAATGGAAAAATTAAGCCAGTTTGTTTTGAAAAGGTATTGTTTGCTCAGAGATCAATAAACTATGGTGGTGTAGTAGTCAGACTACCAGTTTCCCACAAAGGTGAACCGTGTTCGATTCCCGGCGGGGTCACCCGAATTTTCATTTGTTGTGAAACGTGGCGGACGTTGCCACTGGACAGCGGNCGTGTTCGATTCCCGGCGGGGTCACCCGAATTTTCATTTGTTGTGAAACGTGGCGGACGTTGCCACTGGACAGCGGGTTTTCTCGAGGGGCTTCCTTTACCCATGCCCTTGCGTTCCGCCACTGTCCCATATCCATCTCATTTCACCCTCACCGGTGGTCAAGACCAAACTCCTCGATTCAATTCACGAACCTGGCCACGTCCAGCCCTTTGTAACGTCGTTTATTATCGATCCATATCTTATGTTAATGTACTTTAAAACACAATAAAAATAAAATGAAACCTTATTTTAGTTGCTACACATTAACCAGTTAAATACTTTTAAAGACAATATCATAGAGAACCGCATTTCATAATTTTCAATCAGTAAATTAAAAATAAACATTTTATATGTAGCAGTGGGCAGAGATTAATATCAAAGATTTATTTTTTAAAAAGAAGGAACGAAACCGCTAATCAGCTTTAATAACAAATTACCCAGTAGTCTTGATGGGCCTCGCGATAGCTGGATTTTGTGACAGGCATTGTCAAAAAGCAATAACATAGGCCTATTTGTTCACCGAGAGCGGCAGTAAACGTATTTTCTCTGCGACCAGTAACAGATTCTTACTTCGAAGCAACGGATTCAGAAAACGTTCAGCTTATGGCAAGAATGGGCCTAGTATGTTGTACTCATGTGAGTTTAAGCAATAATTTCTGGCCAGCGTGTTAATTCCCAGATTTACCGCTATAAACCCAGATAACGAAGACTTATTATCTTAATTTTTTTTTGTGTTATATGTTAACGCCACGTTTGATGTCGGTAGGTTGATCCGGACGGTAGGGGGCTCACAGGCTGAACTAAATCAAACCTTTCACAGCTAAAGTATCAGTGATTTTCCCGGGTTTTCGAAGCCAGAAACTATCGAAATGTAACTGGACGCACTTATCTAATACGCTAAGAAGAGGGCACCACATCGCAAAACTATACTTCTTATCGTGAGCAGAAAAATAATTCACCCTTGCCTGAGAAGAAAGCCATGAATTACATTAAAATTGCCCTTTCATCATTTAATCTCTTTTGCAAGGGTTTGTTTTTCTCAATCAATGGAAACCCTGCCTCAAAAACATTTGCCGTCCCTGTGTACAGCATTTTTTGGCCATTAGAGTAATGAACTCCACTGCGACGAATTTAAATAAAATGGAGCAAAACACCGCCACAATTCNCAGAAACTATCGAAATGTAACTGGACGCACTTATCTAATACGCTAAGAAGAGGGCACCACATCGCAAAACTATACTCCTTATCGTGAGCAGAAAAATAATTCACCCTTGCCTGAGAAGAAAGCCATGAATGACATTAAAATTGCCCTTTCATCATTTAATCTCTTTTGCAAGGGTTTGTTTTTCTCATTCAATGGAAACCCTGCCTCAAAAACATTTGCCGTCCCTGTGTACAGAATTTTTTGGCCATTAGAGTAATGAACTCCACTGCGACGAATTTAAATAAAATGGAGCAAAACACCGCCACAATTCNCATTTTTTGGCCATTAGAGTAATGAACTCCACTGCGACGAATTTAAATAAAATGGAGCAAAACACCGCCACAATTCCTCTTAAAATCGCGACGGAAAGCTCTCCTTGTTTTTCTTTATTTCTACTCCCGGGGGAAACAATGCGTCGTTGTCAAAGGCCGCAAAATAGATTTTCCGTGTAAACAAATCTCTGTGGTATTTCCCCTCCAATATCCCTCAAGAAACTTTGTTCTTAAATCGACTCTTTTGCTTTGTGGGAAAACTGTCAAAGAGAAGAAATATTTGTACTGAAGTGAACCTCGGCAGGAAAGTAATGTTCGGGACTCGATTGACTGACCTGATGTCTGAACATAAAGTTTCGAAACATATTTCATACACTGACGGCTGCGGTGAAAATATCCTGCCTTTTGTTGCATACGCGCTAAATGAGGAAGGGTACAATTAAATCAGACTATCTTTAATAAACTTTTCGGCATATTATTATTCCTCGCATTACTCTCTGTTAATTTTACGGAATGCCATTATATCACGTATTTAAAAGTAATGCATAAAGTTTCGTATTCACAATATATTTATGGCGATTTTTATTCTTTCTATGTAAATGGTATACGAATAAATGTATAAACTTCGAAATATGCATAACATTTCATGATAACATTTTTGCGTGTAACAACAGTCAAATGGTTAGTTAGACATTACCTGTCGAAACGGTACTACACGTAAACACTTCAAAGTCATCAAAAATGAATCTATAAATAACGATAGTCTCAAAATTTAGTAACGAAAATATTTTATCAATAGGTCAGAACTNGATGTCTGAACATAAAGTTTCGAAACATATTTCATACACTGACGGCTGCGGTGAAAATATCCTGCCTTTTGTTGCAAACGCGCTAAATGCGGAAGGGTACAATTAAATCAGAATAGTTTTAATAAACATTTGGCATATTATTATTCCTCGCATTACAGTCTGTAAATTTTACGGAACACCATTATCTCGTGTATTTAAAAGTAATGCATAAAGTTTCGTATTCACGGTATATTTATGACTATTTTATACTTTCTATGTAAATAGTATACCAATAAATGTATAAACTTCGAAATATGCATACAATTTCATGATAACATATTTGCGTGTAACAACAGTCAAATTCTAAGTCAGACATTACCTGTCGAAACGATACTACACGTAAACACTTCAAAGGCATCAAAAATGAATCTATAAATAACGATAGTCTCAAAATTTAGTAACGAAAATATTTTATCAATAGGTCAGAACTCTTTAAAACATAAACTTGGCCAAGTGTAAAAATGTATGAAACAACGAGTGGTCTTTATTTTAGTTTTATGCGACATGCACATATTTGTTTAGCAATCGTATCCAGTACGGTGGCAAATTACATTTGCACCTAAGAGGGTCTCTGCCCTCTTCATTGGAACGTTAAATGACTATTTTTGTAACCGTTGCAAAGAGTGAAGGCAGGAAAATATAGTGTTTGATTGGAATTAACATGTTATTAAGTTCTAAGGTACGCAAGTAAAACGCTATGTAATGAAAAATAGTAATATGATAAACATTTACTAATTTTGGAAACCACCTATCGAAACGAATGCTGTGAAAATTAAACAAAGGCGTCTATAATGTGATAATGCTGCAGTATAATACTTATATCCGTTAAGCAACTTAATAGTTATGGTTTTAACTCATATGATAACGCAGAACAAAGCGTATAATACACTGAAATATAACCTACAAGACTTGGCACGTAAACTGTGCAATACATACGCGTCGCATTATTTACACGGGAAGCAGTGTTGCCAACATGCAACAAAATGTACCAAATTGCATGGTGTTCATATTATTTTGTCCATCCCCTGTATATGGGGGTGATTTTTCAAAGGTTTGATTCCAAAAGTGATGAGAAACCGCAAATAGACTATAGCTATTCATCTTACACAGAAGTACAGACACAAAGCCTGAACTGCGAACTCGTATTCGTGTGACACAAAAATGAGTTCGTAGTTCTCTTGCCTTGACTGTACTGCTGTGTAAGGTAAATATAAACAGACTAAGAAAACCAATCATCCAATNGGGGTCCCTCGTAACAATTACAACGGATATCTGACAGCCGGGCTCGGCAACGCATATGTAACGTTCAGCTGATAGACTAAATATGAAATACATAGACCGAACTCGCTGGCTGCGCACAACCAGTTTCCGTGTTCCAAAATTGAACTGCTTTTCTGGCAACACGACTAGTAAAAACGGCACGGATCCGATCCGAGATTAGAACACAGATTGGTTAACATGTGCTTTGAGATACACGCATCATTCCTCTAGCCAATTTGTAACGCAGTTTGATTAAATTCAAATCGGTGAAAGTATTTTATTCATACAAAAGTGATCGTCTTTTAAACACTGAGATGTAAACAAACGCGTTCATAACTGTTGACCATGTGACTTTGACAGTTGTGTTCCTCTGCGGTGGGTCAGTGTTGAGTACACGAGCAGAAGGCGATAAAGCTGGACTCATAGTCTGCCGCATCCATTAGTCGTCCGTCCTTACAGCAGTCATCACTCTGTCGTTTTCGTCCGTCAGTTGAAAGCGACTCACAACAATCCGTCGTACGCCAATCCTTCTGTACGGCAAAATTTCAGTGCGACAGCTTAACATCGCGATCTTCCTTACGTTCAAGGTACATTTTGCTTGGAAATACATTTTGAAAAGATAAACATTTTGGGAAAATATTTTTTTTTACGTGATAATAATTTACACTTAAATGTTTTTACTATATAAATTATTAAATTTACACCGCCTTGCATTGTATTTCAAAGTGCGTATTCACGTATACGGAATGTCGTCAGAATGCGGTGGTTCATCCGCACGTCCGTCGGAAGTTAAAAGTTTGGTAATATTTGGCGAATGGACGAGTAGAAAAAAAGTTGCCGTGAGATTGGTCGAAGATCACGTGACCGCCTGACGGAAGGATGACTAACGGATGGGACGTACTACTGTTGAGTCCGGTCTAACCGATCTGCCTTATCTATAGTCTGTGTTTCAGCTACGCCCCGCAGGTGGCGTGCGTGCGTGCCTGTCGAGTCCTCCAGGTGACCAATGACGTCACACCTGCCCGAGCACGCAGCCACTGATTAAACGCGGGGCAGGTCAGAGGGGACGTGATGCGCGCTCTGGCGTGCGCGTGTGTGTGCGTGTGTGTGTGCACAATCGCACTGCCGCCCTGCCACATCCGCCAAGGGCAACAGTGGTAGGAGGGAGGGGTTGAAGCGAGACATACAGTACATCCTCCCCTTTCCCATCATAACTACCCCTCCCCACGACGACCGTCCGTCGTCGACGACCCCTTCAGGGCAACGCCTTCACGGAGGGACGCGCTTTACCGCCCGACGTCTCTCTCGCGCGCGCGGCGCCTGTCGCCATGGCAACCACCTGGCCACGGTCGCAACAGAGTGCTTAGGAATACAGAGGTGAAACGGTTTGAAATTTTAAAGATAGGAGTTCTAAGCCAAATGTATTCTTCGCAAATTTTGAGGAGACGTTTCCTGCGCCAGAAATGCTTCCAAAACATGTACATCCTGTTTACAAGGAATTTTTAAAATTCATATTTTACAAAAAAGTACATACTGCTTATCTACATATATATGACGTGTTTGGTTGTTTCCTAAATATGTCTTGTATCACAAGCGTTTTATACTTGTGTAAATATAAATGCATATTAGTTTTAGTTAAATTGAACTTTAACATACATTTTGTCAATAAATTATAATATTTAATTTACAACTAATATGAATAAAGACAGGGATAAAGTAGGTGTGTTGGTATACCTAGTAAGAAGTAGTTCTTATGCAAAATATTATTAGTCTTCCCTGAATGCGCACGAATGCGGTGAAATTTTCTAACTTTGTTTGCATGAGGCGGAATAATATCCTGGAAGTATAACATTAGCAGGGCTTCAGAAAAGTTCCAAATAACCGTGAATGGAGCATATTTGGGTAGAAGGGTACATTGGATTTTTTAATACATAAACCCGCTAGAAAAAACACCAAGAATTTAGTATGGCATGGGAAAGTTCACCTTTAAAACCCGGAAATTTCGCAAAATTGTTTGACGACAAACTAGACTCGAAACACGTGTACATGTGACTTTCTTTTTTACTTGGATCGCAATTTTTAATACACGCCCTGGACTGAAATGAGCCACTAAGTAACCTGCAAGGAAACGAGAACGGAATCTCGTTGTACCTTATTTGGAATGAAACTAGAGCATTAGCAGATGAACAACTAACTGATGCTCTAGTACGCAAAGGATTGTGGAGTCAAGAAGCTCTTCCGTGATCCTTGGTCCAGCTTTTTTGCAATTGAATCTGCGAATTTTTCCAGTCTCTATAGTAATTATTCTCGCCAAACTATCCAAATTCTCATTAAATCACAAATTCTCCGTTTTACAGTGTTAAGATTTTTTTTAAGTCGAAAGGACGTAAGCTAAGAGAAGAAAGTTGAGTTTATGTAGCGTGTTACGGTTTTACTGAAAATACTTCAGTGTTATCATTGAATTTACAAATTTAATGATAGCTTGAAAATATAAATAATTAATAAAACTGGTATTTCCAGAAGAGAAACACACCCGATAAGTCTACAGCTCCCCGAAGATACTGTTCCTATGTTAAATAAAAGGGAAGTTAGTTAAATCGATTATTCATCGTATGCAATCGTCTTTCTATGTTCGTCCTTATAGACAGGATAACTGATAGTGCATTCGGTGATTCCATGTTATTTCTCTTAAGTCCAGGGCTAGAAGTTACTGTAAGTTAACTAATAAACATAAATCCAGGTTCAAATGAAGGTAGTTTACTTTTTAATATTTCTGAACGTATTGAGAAAGGTTGGGATGAGGCGTTACAAAGCACTTCTTTCCCTTGTGTCTCCCTATTTTAACTATTTTCTCCCCTTGGTTTTGGTTCTCACAGTGGAGAAAGAAAGTATATTTCAATAAGAAAATGTTTTGAAATTTAGTAAATGGTTTATTTTCGGTCTTCTCTACTCAACAAACGTGGAAACGTGCGTCTGTGAGAAATCAATAGTACTGGACGACATTGAGAGAGATATAGATAATGTTCACTTAACACACTCTAAAGCATACTTAACTAACCAAAAATTATAATAACCAGTCAAAATACTATACGGAATAATTTTTGCCGTACTGGGTCAAATATTATAAATTTCTTTTTCACGGAGGCCAAACGGTCAGCATTTCTAAAGATTTCTTCGATGGGACAGAATTTGAGTACCGTAGCAAACCATTTACGAATTTTTTCGTATTCAGTCGTTCACTTGTAAAATGACGTCAAAAATACTGAGAAAAAAAATTCTATTATAACGCACTGGGTTCCACGAATTGTACCTAATAACGTCTGGTATACGAGATTACTCTAGAATTAAAATATTATCTTCTGTTGTACGAGATTATCCTAAAAATTCAAGTTGACCAATCGTTATTCTTGCAGCTGTGAAAATAGTTGCCACGATATTCTTCTTACCGCAGCCAACCAAATTAAGTAATGATGAAACTCAAATTTTCGATAAATGAGAATTTTGTATTTATTGTTCACCAAGATCAAGTAGTTTTGGATGATCCATTAGCATAAAATATGAAAGAATTAAAGGTGATTTCGCATCGTAAGTATTTGAAGCTTGNGTAGTTTTGGATGATCCATTAGCATAAAATATGAAAGAATTAAAGGTGATTTCGCATCGTAAGTATTTGAAGCTTGGAAACAGTAGATTAACCTTTTTCATTCTTAGATAAATAAATAAATTTAAAAATAAATAAATTTTTGTTTTTATTTATTGCATTGCAGTCATAGTAAAATAACCAGGTCTGCATTTCAGAAAGATTGTTTCCACATNATTTTTGTTTTTATTTATTGCATTGCAGTCATAGTAAAATAACCAGGTCTGCATTTCAGAAAGATTGTTTCCACATTAATTAATGAAATAGTATCCACAATTTAATTCAACACGAAATCTAAACTTCTAGACATAATAACATTATACAACTTTTAAAACAATTATATTTTGGCATTCCTTCTCGTAGCATAAAATTTTCAAACCTGGTGACATGTTATCGCACCTCGCTTGCATATAGAACAATGTCTATGCGTGGAAATGTTATGCCAAAGTACACAAAGTTTTAGACAGTGCATAGTACTGGTAAACTGGTGTTATTTCATATATACTCTTTACCATTTTGACTACGAACATTTTCAGATGCACCTCCAAATATGTTATACATTTTTCATCTAAGTTTGCCGCTTTTATCATATGTAAATTAATAGCATTTGTTGGTTTATTTGAGTAATTTTTTTTTGCATACAACTTGTCATCAATATAGCCAGTTTGTGTAAATAATACCTATTCTTCCTAAAGCTACAGGATGTGAAAGGACAATACGGCATTTAGAGGTGGAAGAAGCAGCAGTTGGAGAGCTGACTGGTAAGTAATAATAAATAGCTACTGTGTTTGTTATACGACAAATTAGGTGAGACGTAAACAGTGTGCTTCTGTTTCACGTAAATAATTTTTGTGTCTATTAAAGAAAACAATTAATTAAAATTCCTGAATTATACTCTAATTTGAATTTTTAACGTCTGAATTCTTAATTTGAAAATGACTGTAACGGTATCATAAGCATTGGGCATGGTTTTGAACATAAAGCGTTTTCATATTTCAATTAAAATTTTTATATCTTACAGAATGCAAGATTTTCTCGGGATATTTTTTTTTACTGCAATAATCAACTTCGTGGTTAACACCAGCTTTACTTCAGCATTTTGATACTAGCCTGAGGACAAACTGGAATTAAACTGAAGTAGCTTGACCTTCCATAGAAAACCCAGCCTGCCCTAGAGAATACACGACTTAAAGGTCGTCTAGTTCCACGTATTTCTAATGATAATAGTCGAAGCGTATCATGTATTGTTGTGCCCCACTTCGTTAAAGCTTTATAGTCGTCAGGTCCAGAAACTAAAGGCCTCGACCTAACTAAAGGCCTCGAACTTCCCAGGTACTTTGAAGGTTTTTGGTGCCGGAAGCAATTTTTAATTAGCCGCTGCACGAGCCTTGTTTCTACCCTCTGCTTTGTTTTGTCGTGNGTTTTTGGTGCCGGAAGCAATTTTTAATTAGCCGCTGCACGAGCCTTGTTTCTACCCTCTGCTTTGTTTTGTCGTGATTTTCAATACCGGATACCGGCGCAAGCGAAGCAATTTCTTTATTCTTACCGCAGAGTCCTTTCATCTCGGAACGCGAGCAGGGGTGAGTAAAGGGGTAGGAAGTGGAGGGTGGCGAAAGCACAAGGTCGAAGTTTGGGGTCGCCCTCCCGCCGTCCTTAGGAGGAGCCAAAAGGATCCTCTATCCTCTGTGCAGTGTCCTGGGAACAAAACACTGCACAAAGCATCGGGCGAAACAATGGAAGATAAATTGAGGATATATCATAGGGATGTGCTCGCAGGGAAGTAAGAATAAAAAAAAAAATTACTTGTTNGGGGGGGGAGTTCCAGGGAAGAGGATGAAAAGCGACCGGCGCAGGTTGCGAGCATTAGTCGTCGCGAGTCGTCCGTGGGGGCTTTTGTGTCACCTTCGCGGTACCTGCCCTTCTGTCCGGCGGCCCCATTTATAACCTTCTTGACATGTCTGGTAATTAAATGATTCGGTAAGGTTACCTGCTGCAGTAACTGCTGCAGGAAACGCGTCCACGCGTCGACCATCAAATATAGCCTACTCGCGGTATCTTCACATTTTTTAAATCAAACATTTGAAAAATTCCCCCGTTGATGTCCTGTTTGGTTGTTTCCCATATATGTCACGAATTACGAGCGTTTTACACTTATGTTAATACAAAAGTATCTTATTTTAGGTTAACTTGAAGTTTTACTTATATTTCATCTATAAATTGTATTATTTATTTTATAATTCATACTAATAAAAACAGAGAGAATAATTGATGTTGGCAATGCCTAGTAATAAGTATTTCTCGTGCACAATATTATTAAACTGAATGCTTACAAATGTGATGTGTTGTCCCGTAGATGTAATATTCTAGACTTAGTTAAGATCTGTATGCATGAGGCGGAGGAATATTCAGGAAGTAGAACTGTACACGTAAAGTCTTCAGAAAAGTTGGAAGCAGCCATAAATGGACTATACAGAGCACTATACAAGCACTGGTTTCGTTATTACAACCAGCGATGGGTAGGCTTTGAATTCGGCTATATACGAACCATTCGTAACCTATGATAATATCACCGTTTAGGAAACAGGAACTCACGGGGCAAATCGTTCGACAATAAACCCCACAGTGCACAGCGCTGGCTAAGGAAAACCTTCCAGTGCGTTATTTACACAATTTTGTTTACTTTGCATTATGAAAGAGCTATGGGAATAACTAGACACCTTCGACCTATGCCATGTATTCCATAAGCGTGCCTGAAATAATTTATTTAATTGGTACGTCACAATACACACTTGTATTCCATTTCTATTACTAATATTTATTCGTATGGAAATAGAACCAGAAAGTTGCAATTCTTCTGTTCAACTGCATGTCAACCATTAAAATTTTCGTCTACAATTTGCACATTAAACGCGGTACATGCCTAACGTTGTCACGCAGTAGATAATGAAATAATCATATAACTTCAGACAATCATAATGATGGTTTATATTATTCTATGCACAGTTATTATGGGGCATGTAATAAATGTTATCGCTACATATAACGTTATAAATAAAACCTGCATGTATTCATTTTTGTAAAAGATGTTCTAAATAAATAATATATAGTGTCTCTTTCATTTCTTTATAGCCTCGCACGGGGTGGCGAATAACTAACCGTAACATATCTGATACCATTTGAGGACATAGAGAAAACACGTTCAGAAATGCGTTCCATGAGTTAGGAACTGTCCATTGCGTTTCAACCGCCCAAGATGGTAGAACACATGTATTGGAAAACTGAGTGTTTTGGAATACCGGCCTTAAGGTCTAAGATTACACATTCGCTGATTATTTGAGGCTCTCAAATACGCATGGAGTGACGTGTGATTGTTGGCCACGTCATTCCCCGAAAAGCTTGCCTTGGCTCTTGAAGGGGATAGGACAGAAAGAAAGGAGAAGTAAGACTGATAGAGCAACTTGCTTACATTGCATTACATTTTTTTAAGGAGCATTCATAGAATATTGGCACAAAACACACCATATTAAAACCTCATTCGAGAAATGGCGGTAACTATAAACTGACTGTACTAAAGCCAGTTTTACGATTTTCTGACAAACAAAAGGGCAGACTGAATGAAAAATGTTTTAACAGAGTCATTGTTGCAAGGAGATAAAAATTACATCAAATTAAAATGCACGGTTATTCACCATTAATAAGACCGGCAAGTGAGTTTGTTATATCTGAGAAGCATAAACAACTGGCGAGTTATTAAGCCAGTAGAATACGTATTTCTTCTGACTAGCTTCCACCAGAATCAAATACTTTTGATCTCGCCCTATTGTCTTTACCTAAACTGGTTTGCGTGTGTGTGTTTAGTAAAACTCGATTGGCAGTAAGCCAATTTATTTTACATTTTCTACTTATTCTAGAAATAATTATTAAGTTTCCTTTTTTCTTAGATCAACGTTTAAACACATATCAGTAGCAGATGTTAATGCTGTAATCACCAATATCATCTGGAAAATATATTGAGANGGCAATGCCTAGTAATAAGTATTTCTCGTGCACAATATTATTAAACTGAATGCTTACAAATGTGATGTGTTGTCCCTTTGATGTAATATTCTAGACTTAGTTGAGATCTGTATCCATGAGGCGGAGGAATATTCAGGAAGTAGAACTGTACATGTAAAGTCTTCAGAAAAGTTGGAAGCAGCCATAAATGGACTATACAGAGCACTATACAAACACTGGTTTCGTTTTTACAACCAGCGATGGGTAGGCTTTGAATTCGGCTATATACGAACCATTCGTAACCTATGATAATATCACAGTTTAGGAAACAGGAACTCACGGGGCAGATCGTTCGGCAATGNCGAACCATTCGTAACCTATGATAATATCACCGTTTAGGAAACAGGAACTCACGGGGCAAATCGTTCGACAATAAACCCCACAGTGCACAGCGCTGGCTAAGGAAAACCTTCCAGTGCGTTATTTACACAATTTTGTTTACTTTGCATTATGAAAGAGCTATGGGAATAACTAGACACCTTCGACCTATGCCATGTATTCCATAAGCGTGCCTGAAATAATTTATTTAATTGGTACGTCACAATACACACTTGTATTCCATTTCTATTACTAATATTTATTCGTATGAAAATAAAACCAGAAAGTGGCAATTCTTCTGTTCAACTGCATGTCAACCATTAAAATTTTCGTCTACAATTTGCACATTAAACGCGGTACATGCCTTACGTTGTCACGCAGTAGATAATGAAATAATCATATCACTTCAGACAATCATAATGATGGTTTATATTATTCTATGCACAGTTATTATGGGGCTTGTAATAAATGTTATCGCTACAGATAACGTTACAAATAAAACCTGCATGTATTCATTTTTGTAAAAGATGTTCTAAATAAATAATATATAGTGTCTCTTTCATTTCTTTATAGCCTCGCACGGGGTGGCGAATAACTAACCGTAACATATCTGATACCATTTGAGGACATAGAGAAAACACGTTCAGAAATGCGTTCCATGAGTTAGGAACTGTCCATTGCGTTTCAACCGCCCAAGATGGTAGAACACATGTATTGGAAAACTGAGTGTTTTGGAATACCGGCCTTAAGGTCTAAGATTACACATTCGCTGATTATTTGAGGCTCTCAAATACGCATGGAGTGACGTGTGATTGTTGGCCACGTCATTCCCCGAAAAGCTTGCCTTGGCTCTTGAAGGGGATATGACAGAAAGAAAGGAGAAGTAAGACTGATAGAGCAACTTGCTTACATTGCATTACATTTTTTTAAGGAGCATTCATAGAATATTGGCACAAAATACACCATATTAAAACCTCATTCGAGAAAGGGCGATAACTATGAACTGAATGTACTACAGCCAGTATTACGATTTTCTGACAAACAAAAGGGCAGACTAATGAAAAATGTTTTAACAGAGTCATTGTTGCAAGGAGATAAAAATTACATCAAATTAAAATGCACGGTTATTCACCATTAATAAGACCGGCATGTGAGTTAGTTATATCTGAGAAGCATAAACAACTGACGAGTTATTAAGCCAGTAGAATACGTATTTCTTCTGACTAGCTTCCACCAGAATCAAATACTTTTGATCTCGCCCTATTGTCTCTACCTAAATTGGTTTGCGTGTGTGTGTTAAGTAAAACTCTATTGGCAGTAAGCCAATTTATTTTACATTTTCTACTTATTCTAGAAATAATTATTAAGTTTCCTTTTTTCTTATATCAACGTTTAAACACATATCAGTAGCAGATGTTAATGCTGTAATCACCAATATCATCTGGAAAATATATTGAGACCAAAACTGCTTGTGTACCACATATAGGTTTAACAGTGACATTTTAATAAAGAAATTATTGAAACATTTGCTTGTTACATGGGCCGACAAAGTTTTCTTTAAATATTTCACTAACAAATAATTTTATTTAATTGATTTGTAAGAATTTCAGTATTTAGCAATTTCAAGAAAGGAAATTTTGTTTAAAATTAGCTTACGAACATGCCTCTTTACACGATTTACAAACACTATCACTTTTGCACACTCTTTACGTCTTTAGATTATCAATAAGTCAAAAAATATGCATTCGCAAAAAAATCATACATAAAAAACTATTTTTCCAAGTATTGTAAAATTTGGTAGAAATTTTATTTAAAGAAATGTATACACGATTTCAATTAATATATGCATAATTAAAGTTTTATTAATTTCTTACGATGTTTAAAATTAAAGAGATAATTTTAGTTGTATGTTGGTCGTACTTGTTTACAAAGCACTTCATAGTAAAAAGTTGTTATCTACATGTATTTCCTTTTTAATTTCTACAATGCATGCTTATTTCTACATTTTCCTATAAAAAAAAATTAACAAAATATCTTAACGAACACTACTGTTAAAATTTGTGATATTATTTGGGAAACTGTGAATTTTGGCAAACGCTTACTAACAGATACAAGAGCTTTACTTGTACCTTGTATTAAATAAAAGTAATATATAACTGGTTGTGTCAACAAGGTTGTAGATTATGTGTACAGGATTTGAAGTGAATTAAATCAGGTCGTTCTCAGAGCCATCAAGCACGTCAGCGAAATTTGCTTGAAGATTTTGGTTTCGGAGAAGTTTGACAGAAGTATTTACATCAGTCTCTGCATCAATTTGAGGGTGCACGAAAAACAAGAAGTTACTGCTAACAAATGAGCCTACTTTCCTCAACATGGGTGCAAATAAATCTTAGTGAAATTCTTAAAACCTTAGATGGCATGTAGGCGTTGACGTCTCATTGACAGCAATAACATTAGAGATGAAACCACAAACATGTGAAACAGTACCAAGACAATTAAAATACACGAGTGCCTTATCTGGGATTATAATTCAGAAAATTCGTAAAATTAAATTAGCGTGCAATCAACTGCATCACGGAGGAAGGATTTGGCGCAGCAAATTTGGATGTAGGACTAATCAGTCTAATGTTTTGAATGCTAGGGTTCACTAACCTAAAATATTTACATGTCCATCATTTTGAAAATAAGTGTCTGAGCCACTAAAAAAACATAAGTTTAGATTGCCTACTATAACGCCACTTGTGTGAGAAATTAGGTGGATATCGGTTGATTGGTCTCCAAAGATATGGCATAAAACCTTCATTGTTCATGTGACACTAATCATAAATGAAGGTCAAAAAGTTTATGTATTATCAGATGCGATGATTTTCATAAATACAATGTGAAAAGTTAGATGTAAATGTGTTACATAGTTTCTTAGATATAGCACATCAAGCTAAACTTTTCGTATAGGCATCATTCGGAAAATAAGAGACCTTACACACTTAAAAAACATAAATTAATTTGGCCTACCAAACTACAACTTCTTCAACAAATTTAAAAGAAATCGGTTGTTTTTTCCTGAGATAAGACATAAAAGTTGTTTTGTTTCATGTGTGACTATCTTACAAAATGGTGGAGAAATAAGGCTTTGCATCCACAATTTTCATGTATAAAATTGATACTGTCAGCATGCAAGTTAAGTTGAAATTTGTTTTGTAGTTTTGTAGATAAAAAATTCGGAGCTAAAATATTTATATGGCCGACATTTTGAAAATATATGTGTCTGACCCTCTCAAAGTTTATTACTTTACATAGCATGCCATAGTGCTACCTGTTTGACAAATTTGGTAGAAATCGGTTGTTTTTCGGAGATATCACGTAATTTTAATTTGTCATGTGACACCATTTTACAAAATGGTGGTAAAATATATTTTGTGGACATATTTTCTGGATAAAATATATACAGCCAGCATACAAAGTATCATTGGAACATATTAAATGGCTCCAGTGATATAACACAAAACTATAATAGCTATATGTTCGCCATTTTGAAAATAAGTGTCTGGCATACTTAAACGATATCAGTTAACATACTCTACTGCAGTACTACTTGTTTGGCATATTTGGTAGGAATCGGCCAATTGTTTCTCGAGATATAACAAAAAATGTATTTATTCGATGGGCGCTATCTTATAAACTGGAGAACAAAAGAGGCTCTGTGAAGACACATTTGATGTTTGTTATATGCACTCCCAGTATACAAAGTTTCATTGGAATTGATTACATGCATACTATGCTAAATTAGATATATAGCCACCATTTTGAAAATAATTTTCTGGCATTTTTGAAACATGTTTTTACATATAAACTGCCTCAGTACTACTTGTTTGCCAAATTTGGTAGCAAAATGTCAGTTTTTTCCTGAGATAATAAACAAAAAGTTTATTAAGTCATTTAGTACTATCTTTCAAAATGGTGGGCAAAGGTAGTAGTAATTTTTGCTTATATAATGCTTGTAATAGATATTGTCAGCCTACAAAATTTGGTTGAAATTGGTCAAACGGTATGGGAGTTATACCAAATTAACCTTAAGTATTAATATGGCTGCTATTTTGAAAATAAATGCTTAATTGTGTAAAATTAGTGGCATTTATCTGGCCTTTTATAGTGTAACATACTTGCCAAATTTGGCGAAAATTGGTTTTAGTAGTTTTTGATGTATAACACAAGAGCTTTATTTTCCATGTGGCGCTATCTTACAAAATGGTTTATCAACAACAATATTCACCAGTGAATTCAATTCTTACGACTTGCGTTGTCAGCATGCAAAGTTTGGCTCAAATCAGGTGAATGGTTTCTGAGATATGTTATATCACCATTAATTTTAAAAAGGCCGCGATTTTGAAAGTAAGTGCCCGGCGTGGCCGAAAACTATAAAAGTCATGTGTCCTTACTTAGTACTATATTTGTACCAATTTTGGTGAAATTCGGTTCACGCGCTAAAAAATTGAAAGGGGAGACTCACACACGCACGCACACACACACGCGCACACACATTCACACACACAGGAAAATGATCTCATAAGCGTATCTTTCCTTCGGAAAGTAGGCTTAAAATGAAGTCTTGGTTCATTGCTTGAAATTGTAATTGGAGACAAATGTACGAGTTTGAAGTTATCGTTAAAATAAATTTTTGTAATTGTTGAAATAATCTAAATAGTATATTCAGTTTAGAGGGCCTTATGAAAATAACAGAAGGAAAACTACTATAGTGAGCGCGAGGCCAGTAAGTGATAAGCCAGTTAAAAATTTAGTATTCAAACTGTTTTGTTCACATTTCTTGTTTAAAATTCTCAAACTAGAAATCCGATATGAAAAAAAGGATCAGTAATAAAAGTATGCAACCAAGAAGATGAACAGAAACAGAAGTTATAGGCTGATATTGGCTGTTCGCATTTAAGTGAGGACTTTTGAAATAAAACTTTGGAGAAAGCCACCAACCCTACCCACGTGTGTTTTAAAGGGCACACTGACTGGTGTACGCCCGGTGAAGTTGGGAAAGACGGAGGGAAAATAGTTCCATGGCTTAACGTGGAATCGAAAATATATAAACATTTGTGAATACTGAAATTTTGTATTTTATTTATGCTGTTTTTAATTGCGTATAAGTGTAAGAATAAGCAAGTATGTAAAATATTGTTTTTCTAATAATCAATTAACGGTTTCACTTGACCGGCGTACGAATAAAGTGACCAGGCCCATGACAATGTTAATTTTACACGTGGTAGAAAAAATACAGTACCTACACTAGGTGCAGATTATAAGCAGGGCTTTAACAATTTCTAAGTTTGCCGTGAACACTCTATATCAGGAACGGTTCAATGTTTTCGAAGGTGATACGTTCTAAGTATTCTCTGCAGTGCAGGAAGATAGTTTTCTTAAAATATTGGGAATGTGGTTTAACAAAAAATATATATTCTTTAACGCATAACATTAACTATTATATAAAAGCCAACAGTTATCATCGATCGTATAAATAAAAATAATATACGAATTTAAGGGTAGCCATTATGATAAACTTCTTATTGCTTAGTTTAAAAACGATCGACAAATTCTATAAGGCTATAAATCACGGAAAACGTTCGACATGCACAATCGAGAGATGAGAGTAAGTTGTTTTATTATCAGAAATGTCATAATTTTGAGCAAATCTATAACGGGATTTTTTTTACTCCCTGTGATTTTAACTAGACACATAGGCATACATTTGTAAAAAATACGTTATTTATCTTATCTTGACACTTTTTAAGAATCAATAGATACCTCACCCTTCGTGAGATGTAATATAGAGTATTATAAAATAACTAAGTTCTGATATAACCTTAGTAAGTAACTGGCTTCTTAAGCACGTTGAAATAGAATGTTGACACAGCACATGACTAAACAGGTTATTTGCTGTTAAGCAGGTATATTGAGGGGAGTAACTATCTATCGAATTTAAGTTCGAGTACTGTTCCTATAATATCAACTTGTGGTGCAATACAGTTGTTTGCTATTCCATTTAAAGGTTTGCAATTATATGTTTGTTAAAAAAAATGCAAAACATTGATTAGATGACTGCATTGTCCAGTTTACCGATCACATTGTTACTAGGGATAAACTGGGAGTCTTTGTTCGTGTTTGGTATTTTCCCTTTCTCGCGTTCAGTATTTTTCTGACAGTATGCTCATAGTATTACGAACTCATCTGGCCCGCCCTATTAATATTTAGACGGTAATAATTAAGCGTTTCGAATAGTATTTAAAAACCTGCATTCTATCACACTTTATATTTGTTTAAAGGCAAACAATTTTGTCTGGCAGAAGGCCACCTGAGTGGCGTACTAGTTGCTTGGTTATTATTATCGAGATTTTTTTTAAGAAACCCGTTTTTTAATCAGTTTTCGTCAGCGCATCATCTAAGTGGTAGTACTGAATTTCAAAAGGACAATCTTATAGGACGAAGCCACCTGTTTGATTTTCTCATCACCTAATACAGAAATGGCCTGGCGGTGATTGTCATTTCACCCGCAGTCAGTTTAGAACTCAACGATCATATTTAAAAAAAAGTGCTGTTATCAGTTAGGGACTCCGTAATTTCATGCTTCAAATTTGTATCTTATTGGAGAGTCATGACAGTCAGAACCATGTTGTTTTTAAGGTTTNCTCCGTAATTTCATGCTTCAAATTTGTATCTTATTGGAGAGTCATGACAGTCAGAACCATGTTGTTTTTAAGGTTTCTTCCATACGCGTAAATCACGATCGCGGTGAGTATATTTTGAGTAACTCGAGAGAGCATGTCTTGCCCTGAAATTGNCTTCCATACGCGTAAATCACGATCGCGGTGAGTATATTTTGAGTAACTCGAGAGAGCATGGCTTGCCCTGAAATTGCACGGAGCGATGTGGTTGCCTGCGACGGTGATAGAAATTTTCTCCGCTCGCCTTTAATAAAGCTTAGTCCAGCCTCGTTAAATATTCCTCCCCGCGCCCATTCTGCATTCAACCCTCGGGACGGGCCGTGAAAAGACCTCGGCAGCGCTCTCTTCGTCAAGTAATTACTCAGTCTATTTAATCCTCGTAATTATTGATTGCTAAGCCTCTCGGTAAGGACTAGGTGGTTTGTGGGAAAGGACAGGGAGGGGGAGGGGACTGTTTCCATTTCGCCACCCGCTAATTGGGAGGAACACGTCAGTGAATGCAGATGGAGCCGTAATCGCGCCACTCTTCGCCCGCTCTCCAAGCCAAGAATGGGGTTTTCTGGTGGTCTTCCCTCGCACCTCGTCTCCCATTATCCATCGAAGGAGTTCACGATTCCTGCCAAGTCGATCTGAATCCGTGATTGCTGCCAAGCTCAATGGATCAATATCCTGAAGATCACCTTTAATTTAAGCACAAAGCCCAGGATCTCAGTTTCTGGTAAGTGGCGATGCTCCTAAAAAAAAATTAAATTTGTATTCNTAATTTAAGCACAAAGCCCAGGATCTCAGTTTCTGGTAAGTGGCGATGCTCCTAAAAAAAAATTAAATTTGTATTCAGTTTTATTTTGAAAAGCCGAACTCTTTCTTTTTAAAGGATCGTTACACGGACTGCGCTCAAGAAATTACACGCACTAACAAAACACAACAGCAATGCCTGAAGCACAGAGAAGCATAGCTTTACCACTTCAGTATACGGAAAAATGTTTAATCGATTGTTGCTTATTTACGCTCTCACTTTATGACAAAAGATAATTGGGTAGTGGCTTACATATTAAACTATACGTAAGACTTAAGCCTTTAAACTACGCATATTTACAAACCTTACCTGGGCGTTCACCCCGATAATCCTCACACCGTCGACTAGGTTCCCATCCTACCACACCACGAAGGAGACAAGAAATGATGTCATAAATTTGCAACTGTTACACCTTGCAAATCTTGATCTATTTTTCAAAATGTTGTAGGTTTATTTTTTCTTCTAGCTATATTTAGAAAATAGCTCTCGGCGTGTTTGGTGTCTCGTAAAATATAATTTAACATTTTTAACACTTTGCAGTAAATAATCGAGCATTACCCTGCTTCAGTACTATCTCAAGGTGACAAAAATTCACTAAACTAAGTTATTATTGTAGTATAACTACATTGCCTTTCTGAAAACATACTTCTTTGATGTCACGGTAATAATACAGTTGTTGAAAATGTATTTATTATAATGTATGCATGTATGTATATGTAACGACTGCACGTTAAAAAAACAGCTCTCTTAACCCACGATACACACTGTTTCTTGACAATATGTATTTCAGTATTTATTTTTACATCGTCATCAACTTTGTCATTGCTCTACTTCTGCTGATGATACCAGTTATACCTACTGCGCTAGTGAACACCGAAATATCACTGTATTTTGACGTGACAACGTCTTAAATTAGGTTGCGGCTGGGAGTCACTTATGAAAAAGTGTAACGCTCGGTAACGTTACGATGAGTCACCGAACGAGAGAGAGGCCCGCCGAATGCCTTGCGTCTCTCTCCCACTCAACTATGATCGGTCTGCCGCGCGCGCAGCACTACGTTGTCACGTAAAATCTTCGCCCGTAAAACCGACTTTACAGGCAACCATTTTTATCATTTAGAGACGGTTTATAAAGAGTAACGTTACAGTACACAAAATGAGAAAATTACGATGATGTTTAGACGCATACTCGCTTATTACGGTGTCATAATTTAACAAGTTGCGTGACGAAACCACTATACACACTTAACTTCTAACATCATGCAACTTGCACCACTAGACTTCTGCATACAATGTNTGCGTGACGAAACCACTATACACACTTAACTTCTAACATCATGCAACTTGCACCACTAGACTTCTGCATACAATGTGAAACTAAAAACTTATATTTTACATAATTATTACTTGTAGTTAATGTTTTCATGTAAGTTTATGCGATCTATTTTGCTTGCCCCAAGAACGTTTAGCAAGAATGGATTTTTGAGTTGCGACATTTCCAGAGTAATTTATGTGCTCTTTGGGATTTTCATTTTTATCCATTCTTAATTAGATTATGAGCTATTTGGTGTTTAATATTGCCTGTCAGTTTTTCCAGTGTGAAAATTGCACTTTCACATAAGGTCAAAAGTAGCAAATTTAATGTCTACACATTATTTTTCCCTCGTTACTTTACATATTAAGTGTCCTAACACAATAATTGGTTACTAGCTATTGATATGAGCAGCAAATAGTATTTTATCGTATATCGAATAACAATACAGGAAAATATGTCTGTTACTTCCAGTGGTATTGCCTCTCTAACCCATGAAAACCAAAAGAAGTTGTGGATTTTTTTTCAATGTTTTCGCCGTATTTCTTGTACGTATATCTTTGTAAGATGCTGAATCATACTGAGTAATAAATTAGCTAGATCATAGTAATAAGGTAATGTTGTTAAGCAGGATTAGTTTTTATTTATTGTTTTCGATCATAAATTACAAATATATAGTTAAAGAATCAAAAATAAATTAATTTATTTTGATTGCAAATATGAGTGTATTATTTAAAATACTGCTTAAAAGTTTTTATATTGATTACATTTTTGTTATGGGAATTATTATTTCTGAATGTTTTTGTAAGACGGAGCTACCAAAATTGAAATTATTTTAAAATATCTTAAACGTTTTGAAAAAATTAATTTATTCAGTTCACTTGGAAGAAATATTTCCTGTAAGCTCAAATTCTTCCCTTATTTAGAAATATAATCTCTAACGCCATACCGTCGTATCTGAAGCACGGGCATTAAGCGACTTTCCTTACGAACGTGCTACAATCACCCGCCCGTGTACTCGAAGAGTTTTAGTAGCAGAACGAGGTGTACGGACCTGCGGAGGGAAAAAAAAAAAGCATTGAACCCCATTTCCTCCCGCCAGCTATACGCCCGTTGCCACCGATCTCGAGGTTATCTTCCGGAGAGCAGCCTGCCAGTTAGTCTACTAACTGTTTTTGTCTGGAAGGCCGGGAGTTTGAGGGCCCCGCGCGCCGAACAATGGCGCGGACAAAATGGTTTTTCGTGAGGACGCATGAACGCTAACCCGCACCCCTT
>NQII01000389.1:292263-350400 GCA_002778355.1 Clitarchus hookeri | reverse complement strand
GGGGGCAAATCCTGGGGAGAAAAAAAAAGAAGGAGTAAAAGATAAAGCGTGTTACAGAACATAAAAGGACCGGCAAATTAACAATGCATCAACTGGGGCGGGTCGAAGAAAGGGTCCGCGCGGGAAGTGCGTGAATGTGTTTAGAGTCCCGGGATGATGACGGTGTATCCAGACCGGATTAACTGGAGAGCGAGTGCGGGTTATTAAGGCTAGAGAGAAGCCTGGAAGAGAGATCGCAAGCTCGGCCCGCCGGGGAATGACTTCTCTCCTTGTTCTTCATTGCTTATTGGACTAAGTTGTCTACCCGTACCCCTCGCCACAAACACTGATGGGATATTCCACTTTCGCCTTACGTCCGCCGTGTTGCGTATTCGCGAGACGTACATCGGGCAACGCGGTAGTTGGCACCGGAGTGACGTCAAACAACTCATTATTACTGTTAGTTGACTCCAAGAATACGGAAGATGTTAGAAGTATTATACGAATAAATAACACGAACACAGTCACAATAATTACTATATTACTCTCAGGAAACGCAAATAAACAATTGAGAAGTACAGCTTAATTCGGCAAACACTCATTTATACCTACCAATAAGGAGAAACATGTACCTGGAATATTATGATATTTTACGAATTCGTTTTGGGATTGTTTTTAATGTTATTAATCCACATCATCTTTCGTGATGATTTATTAATATCTATTTAGTAAATTTATTGTCGCCAAGGATTACACCTGTTTCATAGTACAGTGAAATGAAAAGAAAATCGCTCAAATAAACTTGGTGTCAAATTCTGTACTAGCGTAAATAAAATAATGTACATACTGGAAGTGATGAAAGCAGTTTAACGTGGCCAAGATATTTATGTAACATACTTAAAATTTTTAATGAAGTAGCAAAAAATGTGTGAATATTAATGCTGCCTGTTTTGTTGTCTTCCGTCTTTATCTCTAAACACTATTGTATGAATAGTTTGTGTCTAACATAGCTGATATTTTATTGTACTTAATGAATCACGTGTGTCGTACTTTCAATGAAATAATTGATAATTTCATTAATTTTCATCACAGATTTTAACAATATTAGGCAGAATGTAGGGTAAGCTAGTTTTGTCGAAATATTTTTTTAATGGTTGGTACTGACTTCAAGATTTCGACGAAATTTACTTGTGCATGATTAGTTAAGTAAAAAAAAAAGCTTTTGTCAGCCACTAAAATCCTAAGTTATGACATGACACCTAATAATAAAACTTCCAAAAATATCGGAATAATTAGTTATATCAGTTGTAACCAGTCGTTTACAGTTGTTTTACTTATACCTATTTTGTGTCAGTTTCTTGAAATTTTGTCCACCTCAGTTAATCTTCCTACTTATTATATCCTTTTTGTTTATATAAAGGTCATTTTAACTGGTTGTGTTTCACTCAGTACCTGATGCTTAAGCAGATCTGGTTATACGCTGAGGTGAAGTTCTCAAGTGTGTGTCGCTAGTCAATGTTATCTATCCTAGGGGTACTTACATTAAAGTAGTATTTTCACCGTGCTACTAAATAAGTGAATCACCTTCTTCATAGTGAAAAACTTTTAAAGATAGCTGCTATTAAAAGTTTGAATTAATATCTTTTTTACCACGTGACTTGCCACATTCAATAATAATTTAGTTTTCCCATGTTATCCATACATTTCGTTAAATTTATGTTAAAATAATTTTTTGCTGTTCTTCCATGTGGATTTGATGTGAATTACTACCAGTTTGTGTTCTATAAATAACTGCATATGAAAGAATAGAAGAGGCAATTAAATATAAGAATGCGAAAATGAATCTATTACTTTTGGTTCATGAAACTGACAGAGTAATAGAAACCTTTATATATCGAAGAGGAATTCCATTTCTTCAAATCAAGTAGGCCTATAGAGTTATTATAATTGAACATAGATAGACATGGTACGTGAAGCTACATCTATGGACATTTTATTGAAAATCCCTTAATATATTTGCATTTTTGGTTCCAATTTTGTCCAAATTTTATTCCTGAATATCAGTTCAATTTAAAACTCGTTTAGTTCCCCAACCTTCGGTCCCCTTTTAAAAAATTGCTTAGTTTATTATCACTAGATTACTCTTTAAAAACGCTTTTAAAATTTTGTAAACTTAGGTTTTGGAGAAGAAATTTACTTTATACCAGACAGCTTGCATGCTTTACGCATGCCTGCAATTTGATGTTTTAATTCTCCATTGAAAGTTTGACCGTTAATCTTAATTTAGTGTTGCAGCACACTGATATTGTAAGCATAACTTATGCAAGACTACAACGAATTAATGACGAGTGTATAGTGCCAAGCACCGTGAGTATAAATGTGCAGGAAGATGGCTTGATTGAGACTAGGAATGACATTTCAGTCCAAATTGCCGCCTTGCAAAGAAAGCTTGGGAAACATGCATACTAAAAAAAAATACTGATAAAAACTTGCTTTGCTTTTTGGGCGTCTTTCCGTTAATTGTAAGGTACTTGAGGCCCGTTTGCATAAAACTGCATTATTTAGAAGTTCCTGAAAACCACCATTGTTCTACCAGTATATTTTATAAATAAGTTACAATTTTTGTATAACGCAAAACGAGAAAAAAAAGAGCATTTACTCTCATCACCTGGCAACACCTAACTTTGAAAAAGTTCTGGTTAAAGTGTTCAGCGGAAAAATGAGTTGTAGTCTTAAGTAAACTCACATTTATGTTTGCAATCACTTAGTTGAAACTAAAACAATGTTGTCCTTTTTTAACCAGTATCTGTGCCAGAAAGTCCACGACTAGTCTGCTTGACAACAGAAATTCATGAGTCCTTCGCCTTCTAGGTTGACGAGAACATTTGGTGACCTTCGTAATAGCTGGTTATTAACGCTTTGTTGATCTTATTAAATACAGAATGGTGCTGCGGCTATAAAGTATCGAAGCTCCAAATCTCCCAACAGCAGTGAAAATATGTGCGAACCCCATAAAAGCAAAATCTGTCTGTTGTGACTGCAGCCACGTAATCGCTTTAGAGAGAGAGAGAGAGAGAGAGAGAGAGAGAGAGAGGTGTCCACTGCGGATACTGATTAACTAATAGTAATGTGCTAGTTAATAAAAGCGGTGGTGTTAACCAACTCGTAGTGAATGCCGTCTATGAACTTTTAAGATGTTTGTGTATTTCAGGGAATATCCCAAGCAAATGCTATTCACATAACGTCACGTCATGATAGTATTTGACTTTTTTTCTGTAACTTCTTCTGGAAATTGTTGTGTGCTTAAACCTAATACACATGGAAATTTTGTGACCTGAATGTCAAAACTATGACCTCAAGTGTTCGTAATCACGATAAACACTGGAATAAAATGTAATCAATAAGAGAGTTACACAAACTGTGTACGCGTTTAACTTTTAAATACATATGCGATGAGAATAGCTGCGGTTACATTAACATTCTTACGTTGCGATTGACTAAAACCTTTACTTTTTCCCTCCCGTACCCATAAGTTCGAACATCGTGCCACTGTGACATAAAAATGCCGCACATGCTTGGCAATTGCACGACACACGTCCACGTGACCTCATGTACACCTACAATGCGGCATCCATCACACTCCATCAAGTGCTGGTTCTGCTGTCTAATGCGTTGGAGGCATACTATATTATCTGTAACGTGACTTCAATCAGTACACTCCTTATAACACTATCGCTGCAATCATGGATAAACCACTAATGCAATCTGATAGCCTTTCTGAACGCCATTGGGCATGCCAACTCAATATTCACCCAGCGATGGTAATGCACATGTACCAAATTAGGTCCAGTTTTGGACCATTTCTTCTGTGTGCTTGAAAGATTTGTTAGTCACTGTATTTGCAATAGCATACAAACCAACTGAGGAAAGCAACTCAATTGAATGAAGTACTATTTAAGTTAGGGTGGCTAAATGAGTAATTTTCTGTTATTCGTAGTAGATTCTTCAAAGCATACATACTGAGCCTGTGCGGTCGTGCGGTAGTGTGTCGAACTCGCTTTTGGGAGGTCATGAGTTCGATCCGTGCCGGCTGCATTGAATAAAGGTTTTATCAAAAGTGATTTTCCCACCCTCCACTCCCGGTGAATGCTGGTCAGTTCCTACGTATACACGCTCTCAGTTCCCTACCCTGTACTATCCTGTATAAAGACCTACAGTGGAGCTGTTGGCGTGTACATAATAAATAAATTACATTTTTTTCCGGCGAATATTACAAATAAGGTACTAAATGCGAAGCAGAGTGGAAAGTTTTGGGTGGAGTTTAACAGCGGGGTCTTGAGATACTATGATGGTGAAGTGAGTACGATATGGAGCAGCGCCGGAATGTGAGGGCAGGTGAGAAAGAGAGACCTCCGAGAAAACCTGCACATCAGTGGCATCGCCCAGAACGATTCCCACATGCAAAAATTCTGTAGCTGCCCCACCGGGAATCGAACCCGTTTTGCCATGGTGAGAGATGAGTGCTCTAGCCGCTGCGCCACCCTGGTCCCCTAGTAAATGTGAAATTACGAGTTTTGGTAAACGGATGACGTTTAACTCAATCAACTAAACTCGACTGTTATTTATGCCTTATTTGCGAGTATAGTCACTAAATATAAGGAATACTGCAGAGGAAAGGAATGCAAACGAAATTTTTCAGCGGGTGTAGATATATTTGTGGGTCACACAAATTAGTTTTGTTATCACTTCCGTTTAACGTGGCGCCAAAACGCGAGAAACCAAGTAACAAACACTTGCTTAGGCTCCTAATTTCATCTCTGTCCTTTGGCATATTATTATGGTGCCTGTATTTAATACACTTACAAAGAGGAGAAGCCATGGCTACGTTGTAATTTATTCTGTACGTTTAGGCATATAAGAAAAATTTTTGCAAACGCTTTACCCAAAAACTATTTTGTATAGCTGCAATAAATTACCACGTAAAACTGCATTAGGCTACGTTCATTTGTAGCACTACAAGTTAAAATTTTTTATTTCAACATAGGTTCTAGAGAAGTAGAAATAGATTATTTTTACAACTGTTTTGAAAAAGTAAGATAGAAAGGAAGAATTGTCGAATTGTATTCACAAAAAAAAAATCTCTGCCAGCACTTACGTAAAACCATTTGCACTTTGCCATACGACTTCTTCGTAACACAGCACTTAATTATTTTTTGGTGGTATTATTAAAGTGTGTTAATTAGGAAAGAATATTATTTCGCTTCGTGAGAAAAACTGAGGTTAACTACTACACTTCAGAATGACGTTAAGCCTGCAGGAGTATTGAATAGTACACAGTTAGGATTTTACAATGGCAAAAAAATTTTGTTTTATGAATATTTATACCGAGATGATATTTATTGACATAGCAGAACGGTACATTATAATTGTACTCTGTTCGCTTCGTCACAAAAATTACTGTTCTGGGAAAATAATACACAAAGCAGCTTAACTGTATGAGCACATCTCTCGAAGGAGAGAAGAGTAAAAGCCAATCCAGTCTTTTTTACACTCGGAAAACGTTGAAAGAGCACATTCGTCTCCCTCCTCTGCAAATTTAATGATTATTGTCAACAACACATCATTCCTAAACATTTATTTCAAGATAAAATTTATTGGAATATTGACTTCGCAAATTAAGTGACTTATTGTCGTTAAAAATAATTTTCAATATGTGTTACAAAAACGACGCTTGTGACGTTTCAAATAAGAAACTTTAGAAAGGATGTCACTTCATTTTTACAAATGTTTGAAAATGGGCAGAGAATTTCTCAGTGAGTTTGGAAACAATTTTTACAATGAAACGATTCCGCCCTGCTCTCGGCGATGGCGTCACGGAAAAAATAAGCAATTACAGAAATCCTTTGCGTAATGGGAGAAAAATAACTTCATAAACAAGGAGAAAAACTCGTTAGTAGTGTTAGTCATGAAAAGAAAATATTTCGTATTTTTTACGAAATTTCATTAGATTTGTAGATGTTACCTGCAAAAACTACTTCCTCTCATTAAGAAAATTTCATCGCGGATGTTTTACATTTTAAAGCATGCAAAAAACACAATTTTATTGTTTTTGTGACGCATAAATAAGATAAATGAAAACATTTATGGACAAATTAACGATAGGTAATGAAATGTCATTTATTTTAAGATATTATTAGAATGAATTTATTTTACAACAAATTATAGACAACAAATAAAACAAGACGTTACTGATAACTAATGAGCATTTTTTCCTCTACATGGGTAAAAATAAATTTTAGTGAAGTTCTTTAATGCTTACATGGTAGGTAGGCGTTGAGGACTCACTGGCAGCAATATCATTAGAAATGACACCAGAAACGTGTTAAACGGTACAAAAACAATTAAAATACACGAGTTCCTTACTCGTGATTCGAATTCAGAAAGTTTGCAATGAACTGCATCACGGAGGTAGGATTCGGAGCATCTACTTCGGATGTAATCAGTGCAATGTTTTGAATAATAGGGTTCACTAACCTGAAATATCTACTCGGCCATCATTTTGAAAATAGGTGTCTGAGCCACTAAACTACGATAGTTTACATGGCGCACCACAACACTACTTGTGTGTACAATATTATGGAAATCGGTTGATTGGTCCTAGAGATATGGCACAAAAACCTTAGTTTCTTAAATGGGGCTATCTTACAAAATTGCTTAAAAAGAGGCTATGTACACGATATTTTCATAGATAGTGCCAGCTTAAATATATGATTGAAATTGATAAATTGTTATATAGATATGCCAAACACATAAAAATATTTATATTGAGCCATTTTGAAAACATTGTCTGACACCATTTAAATTATTTAACTTTACATGGCCTTCTGTAGGTGTGCAAAATTTTGTGGAAACTAGTACAATTATCCTGAAAAAATGAAAAACATTCAGTTTACTCACCTGACACTACTTGGCAAAAAATTCAGCAAAGGAGGATCTCTGAATACATATCGGATGATTGGTCCTCAAAATGTGGAATAAAAACCCATTGATCATGTCACTATCTTCATACACTGACGAGCCAAAAAAACTGTTATTGGCGTGCGTAGGCAAATAACAGAGGTATGGAACCAATCAGAGAAACGCAATGCGGACGGCAGTGCCTATATAAGGCAACAAGCTTCTGGCAAAGTTGCTAGATCGGTTACTGCTGCTACAATGGCAGCTTATCAAGATTTAAGTGAGTTTGAACTTGGTGTTATAGTCGGCGCACGAGAGATGGGACATAGCATCTCCGAGGTAGACATAAAATTGGGATTTTCGCATACTACCATTTCACGAGTGTACAGTGGATATCGGGAATCTGGTAAAACATCAAATCTTCGACATCGCTGCAGCCGGAAAAAGATCGTGAACGAACGGGACAAACGACGAATGACGAGAATTATTAAACGTGACAGACGTGCAACCCTTTCTCAAATTGGCTCAGATTTCAATGCCGGAGCATCAACAAGGGCCATCGTGCGAACTATTCAACGGACCATCATTTATATGGGCTTTCGGAGCCGAAGGCCCACTCGTGTACCGTTGTTGACTGCGCAACACAAAGCTTTACGCCTCACCTGGGCCCACCAACACCTCCATTGGACTGTTGAGGACTGGAAACACGTTGCTTGGTCTGACGAGTCTCGTCTCCAATTGCATCGGGCGGATGGACGTTTAATTATATTTACCTGGCCTACTATTTTGTTGAGATTGGTCAAACTGTATGCTAACTATACGAAATAAACCTAGAATATTTGTACGGTCGTCATTTTGAAAATAAATGCATAATTAAGTTTATTTTCTTATATTTACTTAGCCTTTCATAGTATTACTTACTTGCCAAATTTGAAGAAAATTGGTTCAGTAGTTTTTGAGATATAATGCACAACCTTTATTTTTACATGTGCGCTAGCTTTCAAAATGGCGGATAAATGTGGTTTTGTTTAGCGTATATGATGCGTGTAATAGATACTGTCAGCGTATTCCAATTTAGTTGCGATTGGGTAAATTGTATGGTAGTTATACCAACTAAACCTAAAATATCTTAATGGCCGTTACTTTAAAAATAAATGCCTCATTTAGTTCAATTCCGTACATTAACCTGGTCAATCATAGATTTAGTTAGTTGCTAAATTTGGCGAAAATAAGTTGAGTGGTTTTCGAGATTTAAAGTAAAAACTTTATTCTTTCTTGTAGCGCTGTATTACAAAATGGCATATCAACTAAAATATTAACCTATGATTTTAATGCTTACAACTTGCGCTGTAATTATACAAAATTTGGTTAAAATCGGTTAAATTGTTAGCGAGATAGGACATCTCGCCTTAATTTTTAAAATGGGCACCATTTTGAAAGTAAGGCTCTTTCCACATGAGGTGCATTTTCGTAGACGCGTACTAGATTTATCATGCAGTGACTATGCGTATACGCTTGGTACTTTAAAAATTAAGTGTATTTCAAGCATATAAAATAAAGGCTGCCTCTTCAGTTGGAAGAATGTTGTCTAGTGACGAAGATGCAGCTGTGTACTACTACATTCATCGAAACAGAAGAAAACGACGGTGGTTTTGGGCTCATCCTTACATTGAACGAAATTTTAATAGAAGATTATTTATCGCTGAAAGAGAACTGTCCGAAGATGACGTAAAATTTCAAGCGTTTTACAGAATGAGAAAACAAACTTTTCAAGAACTTCTTGAAACTGTAAGTCCTCATATTTAAAAACGAAACACCAATATGCGGGAATGTGTGAGAAATAATTTTAATAACTCTTAGGTAGGTCACATAAATATTTGGTGAGAAATTATAGCAGTGATAATGTTTACAACAGATTCTAAATTGATACAGCAAGTATGCAAGAGTTCTACATTACTCACATTTTTTATAATTTGCACTGTCTTGTGATTACTATAAAGTAGAAACTACAAATGGATATTTACGCACACGTTAAAATGATATTGCACCACAACACACAAGTTTATACATGTATTTACATCTCCACGTTTTATGTCTCTAATGTTCAATATTTCAAAATAACATTGTTATCATGAATGACGAACAATAAAATGTTACAAACAGACTTAGGAAAAAATAAAACTTATTTGAAATACTTAGCTACATTTATAAGGGATGAGTGATATCAAACTGTTGCGAAGATACGGCCATGTCTGTGTAACTTACGTTGGGTGTATCTGTTGTGTAGTTTGGCCTTTGTTCACTGGTAGAGTAATTAACATGCGACGGTGCTGACGAGCTGACAGATTGACGTGGAGAGTGCGTACACGATAATGGTGAAGGTGCAGTTGTATAGCCAATGCCATGTGTCATTGACGGCCTTGAACGATGTTTGTTGTAAGAGACCTGTTGTTTCACACCGTTGTTGTGTCAGCCAATCTTCAAGCAACAACATTTAGTAGCGTATAATGCAGAAACATCTGGCAGCAAACCGAGAAGAAACATTCTACGGTAACAATCGTGGTTCGGATTTTCGTTCTTCTTATTGTGAAAATACTGCATGAACGCCTCGTCAACATCATCTTATCGACGTTCAGAGTTCCTTTGTTTTCCTATTTGTGCAAACATTTCTGGATTTGCTGCCTCTTTCTCTGTTTCCGTCTGTTGGTTCGTTGAATTGGGTTTCAATGGGTCAATCACCCTTCACTTGTTTCACAAAGCGAAATGTTAGATGTTTGTTGGTGAGAATGCTCCACAGGCCATACATAAGTTAGAACAAACTGCATGATGTTGGTTAAGTAATACGGTTTCTTCGATTTAGCAGAAGATCCACTGGGCGGAGCTTTGAGAGATCTAACGAATCCATTCAGAATATTCTTCCACTTCTTGCAATCAGCCACTGAAAAAATATATTTTTTCTTTGGGTCCATCTGTATAGTTTGCTGTGTAAACGAGAGTCAGCATTTAAAATGTTACGAGTATACATTAACCCACAGGCATAGCCAATTTGGGGGGGGGGGCGGTTGTGGTCAGAACTCCCCCCTCTCCCTTTTTTTCTTTTCAAGTCAATTAACTACCATATTATATAACATTTATAGTGTGACATATTAATTAATATTACGTAGTATACTCAAGTGGCAGTCTTTCTGTTAGTAAACAGGAAATAGTTGATTTTTAGGAAAAAACGTAAATAATTTGCAAACTATAAAAGCATATGTGACTCTTTATTACATGACTCTTACACAACAGAACTAGTGGCACCGTAAAACGAAACATTCACTATTAATGTGGAATATGATTTCATTGTTATCCACTTTCTATTAAAGCCAGAAATCAATAATAATTATAATATGTGCTGGCCGAAAATAAAATCACAATCATAAAATTAAGCCACCTTATATACCGTGAAAAATCAATTATTTAAATATTAAAGCCACTCATTAATCAATCGACGATACTCGTAAAGCCCATTGTTAAAATATAATATCCATAGAGAACTGTCAAATAAAAGTCCTTAGAACAATGCATGTTAGCAGAAATAATTTGATCTAGAACAAAATACATCTCTTCATTTACTCAGAATACATTTAAACTGGCTGGCAGCAAAATAAATAAATACTCGGTTATTACTTAATCAACAATGTCAACGAAAAAAAAAACTAAAAATACTTCGCTATTTATGTGTTCTCACCAATAGTTTCACACGTGGCAAAGTTTTCTAGTAAAGTGCTCAAAGCAGTTTTGTATTACTAGTAAACGTCACTACCTATGTATTATTAAATGATGGTTTTATGCTTCAGGTACTTGGTTACAGTTTGCACGTTTACTTCAATTGGTATACATTTCGCTACAGGAACATCAACTCTAGCAGCGATGGTAGAGGAAACTACCAATGCCATTTACTGTTCTTTAAGAACAACGTGCATGCCATTATCTGACACAGAAGGCTGGAAAAATGTCGCGGCTAGATATTATGAGCTGTGGCACCTACCGAATTGTGTAGGTGCTATCGACGGCAAGCACATCCGAATCCAAAAATTACCAAATTCTGGGTCTGCGAACTAGAACTACAAGAATTATCATTCTGTTATTTTGTTAGGATGCTGCGATGCAGATGGTTACTTCACGATGATCGATGGTGGATTTTCTGGCAGAAACAGCGGTTGTGGTATATTTCGCGTGTAGATGATTGGACGTTTGTTGAAAAGTGCCAATATGAGTCTTCCGACTGCATGTCAACTTCCTCATGACGAAGGCGGAAATTAATTTCCATACTACTTTGTTGCAGATAACGCGTTTCCTCTGAGACTCAAAGTGATGAGGCCGTGCCCTGAAAGAAACTTCACTAACACGACGAGGATTTTCAATTATCATCTGAGTCGTGGCAGAAAAACTGTAGAATGCACATTTGGGGCGGTGACGCAAAAATTTCCAATTTCCCCCACAAATAGTACACCATAATTTTAATAATAAAATTTACTTGTACACTTCACTATCTCATACGAAGAAGGGATGATACACAGTTCACACTACCGAAGGTAATCAAGCTTTACATCCAATAAATAAAACCATTGTTGTGGTAAACGTCAACATATACATTACATCGCCACCTCACGTTGTACGTGAATATCTGGCCAATTACTTTGTTGTACCACGAAATACACTACCTCGCATATGGTAACTAAAGTTTTGTAAGACATTTTCATGACAGTGGAATAGTGGAAAATTCATAACACTTTAAGTAATGCTGCTTTCCATGCTAGTGAGTGGGAAATTATTAGCATAATTGTGACAACAATTATGATTTGACAGATGAATGCTTTCTACACTCCCATGTAAAAATTGTTAGTTGTCACTATAATGTTTGAATATAAACAAAGATAATAGATTGTTAGATGGTATTAAAGAGTGCTAGGTCATACTTGGATAAATCGTCACCAATCAACGATTCTGTATTTAATTCTATTACATTTACATTAATGTAATTTTGTTTACATTTTCAGAACAATGTATTTTAAGGCCTTCATCAAACACTCAAAATGTTGTTTCTCGAAAGAGCTACACGAGGCTTGTGCACTTTCCTAGTACGACCTCTTCATTTGTACAAAATGTGCATAAATATCACGACATATTATTTATAGTAAAGCCAGTGTACAGTATTACTTACATTTATACACAGGTTTTTTCCACACATTCATAATTATAATACCAAATAATTAAATGCCTATTATATGTTTCTATTTGTACATACCGGTTCAGTTCTTTTGCAGACCTATATCTCTCCATGTTTCTTCTGTTATACCATTCCTCGAATATTTTGTTGATGCATGATCATACAAACACGGATGTTTTTCAATCATTTTCACGAATTTTATTACAATATTGTCAGTCGTGATTTTCACTCATTTTATACCACTCGCACTTCGCTCTCTTCTCTCGTACGCCTAGCGACTGACATTGCTGTACGCCTCTCGTCATGAAGCTTTCGTGTCATGACGAAAGCGATACGCTGACTAGTCGCGCTCAGACTTGCACTTAACAACATGGGCGGCTGCACACAAGCTCACGGTCAGCGATGTCGCGTCTATGACGATACGTTTCCATCACGCCTCGTGGGGAAAGAGCCGAAGTTACCGACGTGGTCGAAAACGATCAAAGTCCGGTGTCCAGACTTAGTACCAATTCGTGTACGTACCGAGTTTGGTGAAATTCGGTTAACGCGTTCAAAAAGAGGAAGGGGGGACACGCACACACGCAGACACACACATATACACACACAGACAGGAAATTGATCTCATAAGCCTTTCTTTCCTTCGGAAAGTAGGCAAAGAAAAATAGGCAAAAATTTCGATTTATTTTAAGATTTTTTGAAAATTACCAAAATAGTTTCGTTTCGCATATCTAAATATTTATTGAAATAAATCATTCTATCTTATTTCACCGTAAATCATCTCTTTCAAGAAAGTGAGTTGTTTTTTATTCTATTTGCATTAAAAAACATTACAATTTTGATTTTGACATGCTATGGTGTGAAAAAGTATATTCGCCTAACATTTTTATGCGAGGAAATTGTACTTGTAATTAATTTCTCCGACTTGAACAGTATTGCGTAGAAATACAAAATAATAAATACTTGGTGACTAGCACTTTCAAATTCAATCCTATTCCTTCGCCTAGCGGCAGCCTCTCCTGCTTATCTGGGTTATCACTATTACTTTGCTTGCTTTCTCTGCTATTCCCTATTTATCTCCTTCTTTGCCACACGAACACGAAACTCCTCACACCGGTTCGGAAAACGCATGGGGCTCGTTGATTCAAAACCTCATCTTTAGGCTTAAATACTTTTTTTTTCTTTCAAGAAAACGCTGCATGCAGCAGGAAAGATTTTAACGAAATACGTTTAATTGACTTGAATAGTTTACCGACCCCAGAAACAATAATTTCCATTGTCAAAAGTGGCGAAGATCACTTCAATATCCTCGATGTTACGTTCGTTCCCAAAACCCGAATATAAATAAATATAGTCTATTTGCTTTTTCTTCACTCTTTTTGAATCAAACCTTTGAAAAATCTTTGAATGTACGACGTATCTGATTGCTTCCTAAACATGCCGTATATCAAAAGCGTTTTGAACTTGCGTTAATATAAAAGTACGTTATTTGTTTTTTTTTTAATGAATATTTGTTTATATTATATATTAGTTTACAATATTTCATTAAAAATAATACAAATAAAAAACAGTAAGAATATAAATGTGTTGATAATGCCTAGTAATAAATAGTTCTAGTACAAAATATTATTACACTTAGTGCGCACGAATGATGCGTGTTGTCCCTTTGGTGTAATTTTATACACACTGTTAAGCTTTGTTTGCATGAGGCGGATGAATACTCTGGAATTACAACTTCAGCAGGGCCTCAGAAAAATAATAAGTAGGCGTGAATGTACTATACGGAGAGTTCCTTTATTTGGTATGTATGCAAAAAAACTCCTTTTTTATATTGCAAAACTCCAAAAACTCACATTACTAGAAAGTGGAAAAGTTCCATTTGTCGCTTTCATAGAAATAACATTTTGTATCCAGAATTTATGTAAGTGCGTGGCAGGCTAGCGGTAACGATATCTAAAAACGTTTTGACACATGTTAAAATCCACCTCCGAAACAAAAATGATCAAATTCTTGAAATTTAATTTTGCAGAGGTTTTGTTTATTCAAGCCATATTTGGTTAAATGAACCAAATAAATTTTGGTGGGTTTTTTTTAATTTCATTCAGTAAACAAAATATTTTGATGGGGCTAGTTCATATATGTTTATCCATATACAGACAGTATTTAGTTGGCTGGAACAAAACTCTCCCTCAGTGAGTGGGCTCACGAAATGTTCTATAGAATTAACGGAATGCCCGTCACTAAAAAATACAATTATGTGTCCGCAATTTCACGAAAGTTTCTGGATAGTTTTTGCGAGCATGTTTCTGTTATTTAACGGAAATATTTTCTAACAGCAAAGGTTCGCATGCAAACAAAATTCTCCTTCCGAACAAAATGTTTTAAGTAAATATATGCATATACAGTATATATATACTGTTTACTTATGGAAAATAAGGTAGGGTATACATTAAAGAATGTGGACGAAAGTGCATATTAAATATTAAGGGAGGCACGAGCAGATGAAAATTGATTTTGAGAAGGGATTTAATTAAAATATCAGAAACCGCTTGATATAAAACAACAATTTCCTAGATACCATTTGGTCGATAGAAGACCTCATACCTCACCACGTTAGGTTCGTAATAATCATCCCTCTTCATCAAGAAATTAGGGTTGCAAGATTCCGATTGCACGTCATTTCGTAACCGTAAGGTTATATCGTAGTTTCACAATTGTTCATGAAAGAGCATGTCTAAATATACATAAAAGGTTGCCTTAGTAACACACCCTCCGGCCAACCGTTGTCCCACAAACAGCAACCGAAGTATCGGAGTGGGTGGGGTGCCCTTACCCAACGCCTGCGGGTATGCAATACATCTGGCACCCATCGCATACATTCGTTTAAGGTGGGGGCGGGGTCAGTGAAAAACGTACACAAAGTGCGTGTCCTTACATTTTATTTACACATTACACACAAAAAGGAACTTGATGCAACGGCCTCCTTGTACACAGATTTCGCAACGGCGCACCATGGATGTCGGATACGACCGACGGAGACACCGTACATGTCGGTAATGTCGCCATAATATACATATTTGTCCACATTATTAAATGTATACCGTACTTAATTTTGAATAAGTAATATCCCCACTCAGTTTGTCGGTCGAATTCACACTCACACTGACACTGAGTGTGTGTGTGCGTATATATATATCTGTATATACATAAATTATATATATATATATACATAAATAATATGTGCAAATCCTATGTAATTTTTAAAGTGTTGACACTGTTTATAGCCGTAGCAGTTATGACTTTTGTATTAGTGACTTAAATAGGATATTCTGTTTGCAACCATTTATCGATGACGTGCTTGAGGTTTTGTAATGTTGACATGTAAGTTAGAAAAGGATTTATTTTATCATCTTCTGACTGTGATATAACTTTATTATGTTGCGACATTTAGCAAGAAATACTGTTGAAGAATTTTCTATATTTTTGTACCAGTAGGCAGGTATGTGACTATCCTGTGGAATTAAAAGCGTTACTTTTTTGCACCCGCTCTACTTAACCGCTTGATTCCGTGTATGTCGTCGGTGAACTCGTCAGTTGTTTGAGCTTTACAGTCCGTATGTGAACTTTTAAATATTATGACATTAACATATAAATGTTTTTTTATTTACGGCAGTGTTTTCGCGTTTGCACAACACGTGCTTTTCAAGTAAATTCCGGTACCTTATTAATTTGCGCGCTTACGATGTGGCGTGCCTTTTAGGCATTCTCTCTGACAGCTTGTCACTCAAGTGTTGTGTTAATTTTATTTTAATTATTCACAATAAATCCCTTAGTTCGTAATGCATGATGTAAACTCAGCTTTAATTTCAATCTGTTTGTCAGCTCTTCTACTAATTACTTTCGAAAAAGAGACAGTAACATCAACAACTCGTTGTGTTTTGTATGTTTAATTTTTTGGTGCATTTCGTTGTGATAAAATGTTTCGCCGTGTTCTTTACGCAAAACTCTTTTTTTTTGTTCTCTGAAACTTGGCACTGCGAGCTCTAGAAAATGTCAACTGGAGGAGTTGCAACATACAATTACTTAAATGCATAAACTGTTGGTGACATAATCAGCTGCGCAAAACTATTTGGTTTACAGAAAGCAGAAAAATTGTTACAATCAAATTACTTGCAATTATCATGTGTGAAAAATAAAATGTGTTCCAAGAACTTTCAATATTAAGAATGTTTGTGAATATATCTCCCTGGTTTTCGTTCTTTTTTTTCAGTCAGTGATATTATTATGATGTGCGAGAATTTTCCCTCTAATGTTGGGTTTCAAAATATTTAGAAATTACAACATTATTTAAATCTGAACTATATCTGTTTGTAATTGTGTTCTGAATTATGAAATGTCAAATTTAAGATTTAGTAGCGGTCTCTTCCCCCTCCCTTCGGGTTCCAAATTTCCTGAATCCCTGTGTTCCGAAAATCTATCCTCCGAAACTAAACTGGCTTAGGGCCCCATTTGATTTTATTGATAATAAATGGCTGCCTTTGAAGTTCGTAGTTGTATTCTGTGGGCAAAACGAGAAAAGAGTGCCATAATATTAGATATCGTGGCTGGACTAGTCGAGAAAAATGTTTTTTAATGCCAAAATATTACAAACTACTTTTAATCCCATTTAACACACTCCTCTCTGAGTACATCATATACCACTGTTCAAACCAATACTGCAGCTCATCAACTGCCACGCTCTTCAACAAGCCTGCCTTTTATTTTTAACCTCTCCAAAAGTCTGAAAATGTGTTCCTTTTAATACACACTTCACTTTGGAGAACTGGCAGAAGTGACAGTGCCAGATCTGGCGACTAGAGTATGGTGGATTCCCGAGCAGAAGTATACGTTTGCTTGCTAGAAACTACTTCACAGAGTGGCCGTTGTGAGTGAGCGCATTGTTGCCGTGCAGAATCCATCAATTGTTCCTCCAGAAATCAGGCATTTTTATCCTTGCCCGTTTAAACGCTCTGCTGGAGAATTATACTTTGATTTCAAGAGTATTTTTATTCACACGCTGTTCGATTTTAATGCTAAACCATGATCCCGGCAAGAGAAAACCACTGCTTCCTCTTTCACCGTAGGCCAGCGAAAAACTAAAACTCACAGAAAGACGAGCCAAGCTCAATCTGTGGGCAGCATGGACAACTATCCTACACACGCTTGACCCCCTACAAAGTGTACAGCTTCAAAGGTGCTAACTTACATTACTGAATATGCATACCTTGTACAGTATAAACCTGAATCAGTGAGAATATCTCTATTTTTAATCTGCGATGAACGTCTGGCCGACCAATTAGTTACTATCAAATTTTTTACATGGAAATTCGGTGAATCCACGCCCTTTTTCCTTCACTTACTAAATACTTCACATTTTATATTTACGTGTTAACCAACTGTGCAACTGGTCCCTCTATAATAACAGTTTTTAACTGCTCTGTTAGTAATCGTACGTAATATTTTTGTACGTACATATGTTCATAAAAAGGTAAAAAGCGTAAACAGCACTTGAACTAATCAAACCAATAAAATGCAATGTGAAAATGAAGTTGTTGTATTTAATGTTATATCGTTTTACAAGGTTACATGAGCATTCAGGTTTTCATTTCGTTTTCACGTATCCATCACAGCACTCTGTTTTGACTTTTAAATTTCATGGAACGCGGGAGAGTGCGTTGATATGTAAGCTACCATTTGCATAAAAAATGATAATATCACTAATTGATGCATTAAATTTTAAGCGACATATTTTCGCTCAACAAAATACCTGGAGTTCAAAACCCGGTTAAAGCGTGTTTTTCCCCTTAACTACGTAAAATTGCACCACATCAACTGTTGAAAATATGTTTATTTCTCATTATGATTTGGCTAAATTCAATNCTTAACTACGTAAAATTGCACCACATCAACTGTTGAAAATATGTTTATTTCTCATTATGATTTGGCTAAATTCAATTAAAACAATATTTAATTGTGACACTCAATCAGCGACGTAGTTTCCCTGGCACAGCGAGATATTTCCCACCGATTCTCGGAGGAGCCATTTTAACTGGTTTGTGTTGTTGGGATTGGCTGCGAATCAGTGATTTTTCAACGTTTCGGATTTAGAGTGCATGTATGAGATAATCGAGGGAGAACCTAGAGGGCCTGTTTAGATAATACAATACGTAATTTGTAAACGAATGGTTGTAGATCACCTTAAAGTACTATATGTAACATACGACGTAACGTGCGATATCAGACAGCTAAAGTTATTCTGTGCCGAAAAACGAAGAGTTGCTCGCAAGGAATTTTTCTTGGAATCCGCTTTGAAGGCTAGCGCAACGGCCACTCGACGAGGTGAAGAAGGTTTGGCTTCCGGTGGGGCCATTACCGATGTGTGGAAACGTGGCGGACGTTGCTGTGGACCGGCTGTTTCTCTCGGGGGTAGGAGCTATCGCTGTTGTCCCTTCCTAGCATTCCTTCGTTGCTCCACGAAAATAAAAATCTCTTTCCCCTCTCTCCTTCCGAATTTTCCATTCAGTTCAGAAGTTTTCGTGAGGCGCGCCGTGCAGGATCACAAAAGTAAACCCCGCAGTCGTCGANGGGGAGGCGCGGGCACAAGCCACTTTGGCGAGAGGTGGTGGTACGAGACATTTTCGCGCCTCCTCTCGCGCCGAGCAGCTCCCTTCTTCGTCACACCCCTCGCCGTTGTTTAAAGGGACCAGGCGTCACCCCGCCCAGATGGTAAACCAGCCACCCGTGTTTGCTAGCCGGCTCAACCACTCCTCCCCCTGCCAGGAGATCCCGACTACAGCTCTGCAACTGCGACGTAGCACTCGTCGCCGTAGTCCCGTCTTCTTCGCCAGGTCCAGTGTTGCCAGGTTGAGCGTCAAATCCCTCTACGTAGGTTTCTTTTTTCCTTCAGGTAAACAGACCATAAATGTAGGGACTTTTGGCAAAAAGTTGATACTTTTTTTTTTACCAGTTTTTGCAACACGCATTTTTTGGTGGGAAATTAGAAATTTCCGTCACCAAATAATATTTTTGTTGGCAAGATTAGTGCATATATTTGAAACAGGAGTAATACACCTATTCCTAAATTTTTATATTATATTTAGAAATTTTTTCATGTTTCGTGAAATACCCCATTCTCACTTTGGTAAACTTGGAACGGTTTCTCTTAAATGACCCTATGCAATAGATGTTAAATAATGATGTTGCGAAACATGCTTCTCTGTGGAAACATTATTCATTGGCATTGTAATAGTAAATATTTTATAACAATCGTGCTTAGTTTTCATACTATTGTTTAATCAATATTAATTTTAGTTCAACTTAACTGACGTAATTTTTTTTTCCACAATGTTAAGTGACAACAGTGAATTAATAGTGCTTTCAGTAAAGACGTTGAACTGGTTAAAATGTCAGATGCCAACGATTGTAATATATATATATAAAGTTAATAAATATTTAATGCCAACAGTGATGGTATTAAATGACACATTTAGGTACATTCGTTTTTTTACGTAATAGGCTTATCTACATATACTTTTATTTTGGTTATGTATCTTTACCTTGCAAAAAATAAACTTTGATGTAGGTATTTTTTAATGCTGTGGGGAATTTTTTTTAACAGTCTACGGGTATTTTAGATTCACGTAGCCTGGCAACACTGGGCAGGTTCCCAAAACTATCTCACGAATGATCAGTCGCTTCATGGTCACTTACAACATTTCTTAAGCCCAGTTACAGTTTCAGGCTATTCCTTCGCCCCGTGCAAACAAAGCTNTCTGTGGAAACATTATTCATTGGCATTGTAATAGTAAATATTTTATAACAATCGTGCTTAGTTTTCATACTATTGTATAATCAATATTAATTTTAGTTCAACTTAACTGACGTAATTTTTTTTTTCCACAATGTTAAGTGACAACAGTGAATTAATAGTGCTTTCAGTAAAGACGTTGAACTGGTTAAAATGTCAGATGCCAACGATTGTAATATATATATAAAGTTAATAAATATTTAATGCCAACAGTGATGGTATTAAATGACACATTTAGGTACATTCGTTTTTTTACGTAATAGGCTTATCTACATATACTTTTCTTTTGGTTATGTATCTTTACCTTGCAAAAAATAAACTTTGATGTAGGTATTTTTTAATGCTGTGGGGAATTTTTTTTAACAGTCTACGGGTATTTTAGATTCACGTAGCCTGGCAACACTGGGCAGGTTCCCAAAACTCTCTCACGAATGATCAGTCGTTTCATGGTCACTTACAACATTTCTTAAGCCCAGTTACAGTTTCAGGCTATTCCTTCGCCTCGTGCAAACAAAGCTTNTTCATGGTCACTTACAACATTTCTTAAGCCCAGTTACAGTTTCAGGCTATTCCTTCGCCTCGTGCAAACAAAGCTTAGCTAAGTCTACAATAAAATTACACTAAGGCACAACGCACCCTATTTGTGCATATTCACTTTAATAATGTTTTGCGTGAGAACTAAATTCTTACTAGTCATTACCAAAACACTCATTTTTCTCTCTTCTTATTCTTGTTAATTATAAATAGATAAAATATAAGTAGAACATAAATGTAACCAAATAAGAAACTTACGTTTTACTGCAACAGAAGTATGAAAGGCTTGCTATACCTGGCATATTTAGTGAAAATACTGTGAATATACATTAAAGACTGTTCACAGTAAATTAAGCACTTTTGAATTCAACCTTTGAAAAAATAATACCGCCCGTTAACGGCTTATTGTGGTAACGTACACTCTGGCATTCAGATTCCCAAAGTTGGCAGCGAATTAAGTAAAATAGTTATATGTTTGGTATTGTATTTTAAGCATAATAATAAAATTTATTTGAAATTAAGTGAGTGTTTAATTTTGTTTGGNTTATATGTTTGGTATTGTATTTTAAGCATAATAATAAAATTTATTTGAAATTAAGTGAGTGTTTAATTTTGTTTGGGCATTAACACATATTACCAACTGGCATGTTAGCCTAACACATTTATGTTCCTTACAATTCTACGCTTTTACTTTNGGGCATTAACACATATTACCAACTGGCATGTTAGCCTAACACATTTATGTTCCTTACAATTCTACGCTTTTACTTTATTGACGCATGAATAAATTTACTGAGCCCATGACAATGTAAACATTTCATTTCGCGGAAGAATGCAAAACGAGCAGTAAAGTTGATTTCAAGCAGGTCCTTTGGAAGTGCTCACTTTCCCGTGAACAGCCTATATTTAACATTCACTTTGGACATTAAAATTTCACCGCAGGGTAGGCAAGTATACAGAGGTGAAACGTCCGCTTATACCACGAACGCCAACACCCGCACACACCAGTAAAATGGCGTCGCTGACCAAAGGCCGGAATAAACTTCCCACAATTTATATCTCGCGGTTCCACTTCAGACAAATCCGTAACTGTTGGGTGTTTTGTATTATGAGCCTTCCTGANCCACAATTTATATCTCGCGGTTCCACTTCAGACAAATCCGTAACTGTTGGGTGTTTTGTATTATGAGCCTTCCTGAGTAAACAAAATTCCATAATTCCATTACCGGCTTTAGCAGTTATACCTTGAAGATCAAAGCGATACAAAAACGAAAGAATAATGTAACTCTTTTCTACACTCAACACGTTAAGGCACCATGAATCATCTCCTTTATCAATATAAACAGTCAAAATATTACGATATACTTTCTTAGGATAATACCTAAGAACACGGTATTGCCTTCGAAGCATTATGTGACGTGTCTTCTCTAATGACACGGAGCAAAGTGAATTATAATACCATTGCGATAAAATTATATAACAAAATATTACCAAAGATTAAAACATAAAACCTAAAAGAAATAATTCACGAGCTAAAATTAACATCATTACATTACAAATATCAAACAAAGAGGCTACTTAAAACACTCCAGCATTAAAAACGCTTGGATAAAACAGTGTACCATATGCTGGCGGGCGGCGCCAGTAATGTTAGGGCGACGCGCACTAAACGAAGCCAGCGTCCATTAAACTTTGAGGTTATGCCACCCACCTCAAAACTTTGAATTTTCATTACTATTGAACTATTTGACCGATTTTAAAAATTCAAAAACTATTATGTCACAAATTCAAGGCAAAACACTTGTATAATAAATGCATTAGTTAAATCCTAAATTTTAATAACATGAATAGTTATCCATAAAAGCCTTAAATACAGAGAATGTAGGTGTTGTAAAAATAGATCTTACATCATCGTCAGTCTTTTTCTCAACCTTTACCATGTTGGTGCAGGGATGGGGGTATATGAGTTCTTTCCCCCTTTTCCTCCTGTACAAATTATTTTGTATATGTAAATGTTTATGTTTATGTATATGTATGTGTGTATATATATATGTTATGTTTACTGTATTTCCAATGGAAGCTCTCTAAAAATTCGCTATTAATTTTATAAGATTTATTGCAGGCTTAATAAATCACTGGCAAGCGCCCATTAAAGATGGTAACGACAGAAGGAAAGTAGTTACATGTCTAAAACGTTGAATTTAAAGTACCAGGTAGACATTCGTAGATATTGAAATAATAAATTTTACTTCGTTTATTTTAAATGTATACAGGTGTATAAATCAGCCAATTTGTAAAATATTAATTTTTCCAAAAATTTTACAATTTCAATTAACTGACGCATGAATGAAGTGTTGATGTCCATGGCAATATGAATTTNCCACAATTTATATCTCGCGGTTCCACTTCAGACAAATCCGTAACTGTTGGGTGTTTTGTATTATGAGCCTTCCTGAATAAACAAAATTCCATAATTCCATTACCGGCTTTAGCAGTTATACCTTGAAGATCAAAGCGATACAAAAACGAAAGAATAATGTAACTCTTTTCTACACTCAACACGTTAAGGCACCATGAATCATCTCCTTTATCAATATCAACAGTCAAAATATTACGATATACTTTCTTAGGATAATACCTAAGAACACGGTATTGCCTTCGAAGCATTATGTGACGTGTCTTCTCTAATGACACGGAGCAAAGTGAATTATAATACCATTGCGATAAAATTATATAACAAAATAATACCAAAGATTAAAACATAAAACCTAAAAGAAATAATTCACGAGCTAAAATTAACATCATTACATTACAAATATCAAACAAAGAGGCTACTTAAAACACTCCAGCATTAAAAACGCTTGGATAAAACAGTGTACCATATGCTGGCGGGCGGCGCCAGTAATGTTAGGGCGACGCGCACTAAACGAAGCCAGCGTCCATTAAACTTTGAGGTTATGCCACCCACCTCAAAACTTTGAATTTTCATTACTATTGAACTATTTGACCGATTTTAAAAATTCAAAAACTATTATGTCACAAATTCAAGGCAAAACACTTGTATAATAAATGCATTAGTTAAATCCTAAATTTTAATAACATGAATAGTTATCCATAAAAGCCTTAAATACAGAGAATGTAGGTGTTGTAAAAATAGATCTTACATCATCGTCAGTCTTTTTCTCAACCTTAAACCATGTTGGTGCAGGGATGGGGGTATATGAGTTCTTTCCCCCTTTTCCTCCTGTACAAATTATTTTGTATATGTAAATGTTTATGTTTATGTATATGTATGTGTGTATATATATGTTATGTTTACTGTATTTCCAATGGAAGCTCTCTAAAAATTCGCTATTAATTTTATAAGATTTATTGCAGGCTTAATAAATCACTGGCAAGCGCCCATTAAAGATGGTAACGACAGAAGGAAAGTAGTTACATGTCTAAAACGTTGAATTTAAAGTACCAGGTAGACATTCGTAGATATTGAAATAATTAATTTTACTTCGTTTATTTTAAATGTATACAGGTGTATAAATCAGCCAATTTGTAAAATATTTATTTTTCCAAAAATTTTACAATTTCAATTAACTGACGCATGAATGAAGTGTTGATGTCCATGGCAATATGAATTTTACATGCGGTAGAAGAATACACGGTGTACATGCAAGTAGATCTTTATCAAGGCTTTCAGAAACGATCAGTTTACCGCGAACAGCATATACATTTCATAAAAATTCTGCCCCACCTCCCCCGAGAAGTTGTGAGTAGCTGGCTGACATCGAACACTTACGATTATAGGTGGCTATGTTTGATATGCCGAGCACACTTATGCTGTGGGGAACGCGGAAAAGTTTATGGTTCATCACCGTCGTGAGTGCCAAATTGTACAGAGGGTCGGAGCCTCCAAGCCTGTAGCTACGGAGTTTAAATGGGGAATCAATGTTAAATACATTCCTTTTCAATGCATCAATTTTAAAGATAGCTGTTTCCAACAAAAATACATATTCAAAAAAATATTTAATGCATTTTTATCAAGGAATACCGCCATATTAAGAAATAAAAAAAACATTCCCCCCCCCCTTTTTTTTTGTAAAATTTACATTTTAATGTTACATCTTAAAAAATTATATAATTTAAAATTTTGAAAAATTTCTTAACGTGGCGATATTCCTTTAGAAATCGTCACGTAAGGGCTGTTCACGGTTAAGGGAGCACTTTTGAAATCAATCTTTGAAAAATGTCACTGAGACTACCTGCACATATTTTCACCGGCACGCTGAATGGTATGTGCCCAGCTAACTTGGTAAATACACAGGGAAAGAAGTCGCAATGCCTTAACGTTGAATTACAATTGTAAGGGTAAGATCTGTAAAAACTGAAACCTTTTATTTTGCTTACTTGTTTTTCTATGCATACAAATGTAATAATTAGTCCATTTGCAAAATATGTACTTCACCAATATTTTCACAATTTCACTTGGGTGACGCATAAATTAAATGATGTGGCTCACGGCTGTGTTAATTTTACATATGGTGGAAGAATACACAATGTGCATACAGTTAGAACTTTAGCAGGGCTTTCAAAAGTGCTCAGGTTTACCGCGAACAGTCTATAGAATGCTTTTTAATTGAAGCTGTTATCTTTAAAATTGGTTCATTGAGAAGTAACTACTTTAACATTGATCCCCCCCCCTCAAACTTTGCGATTGCAGGATGGATAGGAGGACCACGTCTTGGTTTTTCTGAGGCTGAATGTGCATAACTATCCGAAGTAAAACCAAAATTTGATTTTCCTATATCCAACACGCAAGTCCGAAGTTTTACGACGTGATTATTTTAACGGGAATGTGGGAAATTAACATTGTGCACGCCACTTTGTTTAATAAATCACTCAAGTATACTGAAAGAATTTAAATACAGCAGGATTATATAGGTTGTCAGGGAACCATGGACTACACGAGAGAAATTTATCTAGTCTTATGCTCGAGTCCCTGCCTTTTCTCATTCTCCTTTCATTACAGGGACCGCGGTGGCTGAGCGGTTAGCCTGCTCGCCTTCCCCTTAGGCGAACCAGGTTAAATCCCGAGCAGTGTCAATCCCGGATTTTTGCATTTGGAAATCGTGCCGGACGATGATGTTGGTCGGTGGGTTTTCTCGGGGATCACAGGTTTCACCCGCCCTTTCATTCCGGCGCTGCTCCATACGCACCTCGCACCTCAATCACCCTCATCGGCATGTCAAGAACTCACTGTTAAGAGCAGCACAAATCTCTCCACTCACTCTTCACTCACTCTCCTTTTATTACGTGGTTGTTTGGGGACCAAGATTAGGTACCTCACAGATTTTTTACTATATTTCTAACTCTTGCTCATTTCCAAAATAATATAATTGTTAAAAGATTTACCTCCATATTGACTGTAATATATTGGTGGATGTTCAAATTATTTTACGCTACTCTAACGTTATTTGATTATCAATAAAATTGTTGCAGAAAAGTGGTCAGGAACGATACTTCCCAATTATTTGTTCAGTACAAAACTGCTATGGTAGTTTCGTCTCATGCCACTAGGTGAACACGGTTAAGTTTTCCTGCATATTTTTGAGAACTGATGTGAGTATAGATTTTCTCAGTTGCTGTGCTATAGATCGGGTCCGTTCCGAAAGTCTCTTGATGGCGTGGCTTGTGCTGGGCGTGGCGCCGTTTTTTTATTACGAAAGTGGTGTGCCAAGGGGAGCGGGACGGAGGCGTAAACTAACACGTCACACCATGGTGAGTGGAACGAAGGGTGGAGAGGGTGAGGTACGGATAATAACAAAGGAGGTTCATGCAGTAAGTGTCGTTAAGACAACTTTATAAAGTTGTGCCCCAAAGTGCACACCTGCGCGCTTATCAGCTCTCCGTGTCCCACCGGAAAAAAATATTTCCCCTCGTAAACAAAAGAAGTGCTACGGAAATTCCTAACTACCAGTTGCCATCGAATAGAATGCAGCAAGATAATAGAAAGGAAAGTGTATTTGACAACTTGGCCTACTTTAGGAGCAAGCAAAATGTTAAAGAGGGTAAAATATGGATTGAAAAATCTGTTCGGCCTTGTGCTCGAAGAAAACAGCAAATTTCTTTGTACTACTTGTAAATCTAGTTTGTTTATTACAACCTGGATGCTGATAAAATTCACTTACACTTTAGAATCCATAATTTATAAGTTCAAAGGCACACGAAAAATATACAGCTGTGACGGGTTCTCAGTACCACCACAAGTTTCCTCCCACCCTCCGCCGGTCTACCACTAGGACCATCAAGGAAGAAAGAGGACGGGAATGGAAATTATTAGTCACCAAAACCGTTCAAAAGCAGAGTAAATGATAGTTACTTTATCTTGCAGACCAGAATGAGTGGGTTACATACAAATCTCCAAAACACTGTTTAACTTTTTTTTCTCTTGAATTTTGGTCGCATATCATTTCCTTCTAGCCCTTTCTTTAAATTGACAATATATTGATAACAATTTTATTTTCAAAATAATTCAGAAGTTGCATTTAAAATTTCATAAAATATATATTTAAAACATCCTGTAATAATCCCAGAAAAAACTATTATTACTGAACACATGTCATATAAAAAAATAACAAACAATTCTTATTGAAACAATTACTGAGGCCTGTGGTCTCTAAAAGAAACGGATCACAACCGCAACACAAAATTATTCTCTTTTCCACATACAATCGCCTTCACACCAGTCCACAAACATCTGAGCCTGATGGTATTGCCCTCACTGGTACACCCATAGGTCTGCACGTATGGTGTTCATGCATATCCACAACAATACTCGGTCATACAAAAAATCTCATTCATACGCTTGAATATTCCCGACGGTTCATATCACCAACTATGTCCGCATGTCTAAGTCCCGAATCCTTTCTACTCAGTATCGAACTCTCGCATTCACCAGTTTTGAGGCTATGTTCCACAACGGGCATCCAAATCCAAAGTCCACTATTCCCGCAAGCTATTGCGAAGTCCCAACGCGCTTCCGCCAGAAACAAAGTTCATCATTTCAGTCAACCTAATATTTTCCAAGTCCAACTCATCACCGCCAGAGTCTAAGTCTCTCACTCTATTCCGCAGAAATATTCTAGGTCATGACGCATCACTGCCAGAGTAAGTTCCACACTCTATTCTGCAGAATACTCTAAGTCCTGCCTCACCAGTCAGAAATTAACAGAGTCCCAAATCGTACTTAACTGCTCCATCGTTTGGCCGACGTTCCCGCAGCAACTCCTCAGCTGTGAACCCGAGTCCCGGAGTTGGCGACAATCTCCTCCTGCCCAGCCGAGCCTCCCAGGCACTCGGCGACGATTTCCCCATTCCCTTTTTTTTNGAGTTGGCGACAATCTCCTCCTGCCCAGCCGAGCCTCCCAGGCACTCGGCGACGATTTCCCCATTCCCTTTTTTTTAACCTGCCTTATTCTAGAGGGAGAGTCCTAGGTAGGGGAAGGGACCTAAGCGTGTCTCAGGGCTGAGCNTTTTTTTTAACCTGCCTTATTCTAGAGGGAGAGTCCTAGGTAGGGGAAGGGACCTAAGCGTGTCTCAGGGCTGAGCCCCATACGCCTAGGCATGCAGGGAAAGTTCTAACTACAAGGGCACATACTCGCGGCTTTATTGGGATTGGGCAAACATGGCAGCGATCGGGGCCATATTTATCTCCCATACTTACCTAGTTGATCTACAGAGGAAGGGGGAAAAACCGGCATAGGCACCGTAAAAACCTCTCAACAGTAAATTGCAATATTGCATGAAATTTATGAAGTAGCGAAAGATCACTCCTAGAACAGAGGATTGGATATGATAATCTTTATTGAAAAGATGTTAGAAGCGTTAGAAGAGAAAGGTTGGTCGAGAGGGCTGTCTTAATTTTTTCTGTAGATCAGGCTGGAGTATTAGTAGAACCAAAGGGGTGGGAGATGCCAACCCCCCTGGTGGAGGGGGAGGAGGGACGGAATGCTCTTCTCCAGATACACCAGGCCCGGCTTCATCGCGCTCTATACCGACCACCTTTTTAAGAATAAAAATTACAAGAGCCAGTCACACATAATTTAAGCAGGTGACCTCTTTACTTTTTGTGCTGCAAAGCTACAAACAGTAATGCACTGCGATCAGACGCAACTACAGGAGTCGAGCGCAGGAGAAGACATGCGGCAGCTGGAAAAGCCACGGAGTCTTACCATCACACTTCAAAATACAATCTCACATAAGTGATGAGGCACACTCCGTCACACAGCGTCCACTAACCTGTAAGTATCTAGGTATCCATAAAGACCTCTTCGAGCCGCAGTATTTACAGTATGCTACTAAGTACGATGATTGAAGTGAAAATGAATCGAACGAGCTACCTATTTTATTTTAAGATATGTACAGTACAAATGCGCATGGAAGAAGGGGCAACTTTTAGTAGACCAAGGCTACTCTGAAATGATAGGGGTTCATTATCAAGCCACATAGCTGTGTACACAAAGGTCGCGAGCAGAAATGAAGACAAAGACAAAGCCAAGCACAGATAATATGCAACAATTCGTACTTGTTCTGTATTCTATGGCTATTTCCGCAGATCATAAGCGCGCTGCTTATGATATCATGTGGTTCAGAACATAAAGCTGTACTTATTTCAAATTACATAAATAATATTTCAATATGTTTATCCGATGTCTTCAGAAACGTTGAAAACANAAAGCTGTACTTATTTCAAATTACATAAATAATATTTCAATATGTTTATCCGATGTCTTCAGAAACGTTGAAAACAGTTATGGCGTTATATGTTTATTATATAGAAATAACTGGCGATAATATCAGTTTCCAGATAACATGTGTATGTATTCNGTTATGGCGTTATATGTTTATTATATAGAAATAACTGGCGATAATATCAGTTTCCAGATAACATGTGTATGTATTCATAAATTAAATAGAAATAGTAAACTAATTTGCACGTGCTTAACGTAGATCGAATATTCACCGTTCTGTGGGCTTCAGTAAGGAACAGCTGCTTCTGCACTGAATACGGATGCTACCAACGTGTTAAGTATTTAGTGTTAAGAATATTCTAACAATAAACCGAGAAAGCCTGCGATACCTTATAAGTACAACTTTCATATTTAACGGCGCCATGAAAATTCTCCGGATGCAAAATCATATTTTTGTTACCGAGCTATGCAAACTGAAACCTTTATATTTCCCTAATTTACATCCTTGGGTCAGAAAACAGACGTTTGTTATTCATATCTCTGGCAGTTATTGGCTGGGTTTAATAGGCAAAAGTCTAATATAGCATACAGTTTCTCCCCATTTATGTTGTCCGCGTAAAAAAAAAAAAATTGAAACTGTGCTGCGATAAAAGTTTTATTTAGTACGCTATATATTTCATATATTTAAAATTAAAATGACATGAACAAACAATTTATCACTTTTTTTTATAAAACTGCAGCGTCTTTGATTTATTATAACATTCATTTAGTTAAGAGAGAGTTTCAACCACTGATCGAAGTTTATGAAGGAAAGAGTTATGGAGTACGAGTTACCGCGTAATTTAAAACAAAATAATAAGGATACCTGAAGTTACTATGTTCTAGTCTACTTTCCGAAGGAAATAAAGGCTTATGAGATCACTCTACTGTCTGGCTGGCTATGCGTTTAGATGTGTGTGTCTAAGTGTTTGTCACTCCTTTTTCAATTTTTGAACGCGTTAACCGAATTTCACCAAACACGGTACACATATAGTACTAAATAAGGACACCTGACTTTTATTATTTACGAGCACGCTAGGCGCTTACTTTCAAAATTGCGGCCATTTTAAAATTTAGGGTGATGTGTTATATCTCGGAAACGATTCAATCGATTTACACCAAATTTCGCATGCTTGTAGTTGATAGCGTAAGGTGCAAGCATTTATTTAGAGGTGTATATTATTGTTAGCGGGCCATTTTGGAAGATAGGACAATATGAAAAAAATAAAACTTTTGCGTTATGTCTCTAACACTACTCAATCAATTCTCGCCAAATCTGGCAAGTAAGTTATACTATAATAAGCCATCTAAACCTCTGTAATTAATATTGATGAGGCACCTATTTTGAGAATGGAGTCCATACATATATTTTAGGTTTATTTCATATAACTACCATACCGTTCTACAAATTTTGACCAAATTTAATATGCTGACAGTTTCTATTACAAGTATAATATATGCTAAGGAAAAATCATTTTTTAAGCTAATTTGTAAGATATCGCTTATTGAATTAATATAGTAATGTCATATCTCGGGAAACAGTTGACCGATTTCTACCAAATTTGGCAAACAAGAAGTACTGCAGGTGATGTATAGAAGTATGTTTAAATTAGGTCAAAAACTTATTTTCAAAATGACAGCTATTTAGCTATTTTAGCATAGTATGCCATATCGTCTAAGCCAGGGCTGCTCAACCCTATGCCCGCGGGCCACGATGTGGCCCGCGGACGAATTTTGAATGGCCCGCGCANAAAGCTGTACTTATTTCAAATTACATAAATAATATTTCAATATGTTTATCCGATGTCTTCAGAAACGTTGAAAACATTTATGGCGTTATATGTTTATTATATAGAAATAACTGGCGATAATATCAGTTTCCAGATAACATGTGTATGTATTCNTTTATGGCGTTATATGTTTATTATATAGAAATAACTGGCGATAATATCAGTTTCCAGATAACATGTGTATGTATTCTTAAATTAAATAGAAATAGTAAACTAATTTGCACGTGCTTAACGTAGCTCGAATATTCACCGTTCTGTGGGCTTCAGTAAGGAACAGCTGCTTCTGCACTTAATACGGATACTACCAACGTGTTAAGTATTTAGTGTTAAGAATATTCTAACAATAAACCGAGAAAGCCTGCGATACCTTATAAGTACAACTTTCATATTTAACGGCACCATGAAAATTCTCCGGATGCAAAATCATATTTTTGTTACCGAGCTATGCAAACTGAAACCTTTATATTTCCCTAATTTACATCCTTGGGTCAGAAAACAGACGTTTGTTATTCATATCTCTGGCAGTTATTGGCTGGGTTTAATAGGCAAAAGTCTAATATAGCATACAGTTTCTCCCCATTTATGTTGTCCGCGTAAAAAAAAAAAAAAAAAATTGAAACTGTGCTGCGATAAAAGTTTTATTTAGTACGCTATATATTTCATATATTTAAAATTAAAATGACATGAACAAACAATTTATGACTTTTTTTTATAAAACTGCAGCGTCTTTGATTTATTATAACATTCATTTAGTTAAGAGAGAGTTTCAACCACTGATCGAAGTTTATGAAGGAAAGAGTTATGGAGTACGAGTTACCGCGTAATTTAAAACAAAATAATAAGGATACCTGAAGTTACTATGTTTTAGTCTACTTTCCGAAGGAAATAAAGGCTTATGAGATCACTTTACTGTCTAGCTGGCTGTGCGTGTAGATGTGTGTGTCTTGTCTGAGTGTATGCCACTCCTTTTTCAATTTTTGAACGCGTGAACCGAATTTCACCAAACACGGTACACATATAGTACTAAATAAGGACACCTGAAATTTATTATTTACGAGCACGCTAGGCGCTTACTTTCAAAATGGCGGCCATTAAAAAATTTAGGGTGATGTGTTATATCACGGAAACGATTCAATCGATTTAAACCAAATTTCGCATGCTTGTAGTTGATAGCGTAAGGTGCAAGCATTTATTTAGAGGTGTATATTATTGTTAGTGGGCCATTTTGGAAGATAGGACAATATGAAAAAAATAAAACTTTTGCGTTGTGTCTCTAAAACTACTCAATCAACTCTCGCCAAATCTGGCAATTAAGTTATACTATAATAAGCCATCTAAACCTCTGTAATTAATATTGATGAGGCACCTATTTGGAGAATGAAGTCCATACATATATTTTAGGTTTATTTTATATAACTACCATACCGTTCTACTAATTTTTGACCAAATTTTATATGCTGACAGTTTCTATTACAAGCATAATATATGCTAAGGAAATATCATTTTTTAAGCTAATTTGTAAGATAGCGCATATTCAGATATTGTCATATCTCGGGAAACAGTTGACCGATTTCTACCAAATTTGGCAAACAAGAAGTACTGCAGGTGATGTATACAAATATGTTTTAATTAGGTCAAAAACTCATTTTCAAAATGACAGCTATTTAGCTATTTTAGCATAGTAGGCCATTTCGTCTAAACCATGTAATCAATTGGAAATTATAGTCTATTCGCCGTTTCTTCGCACATTTTGAATCAAACCTCTGAAAAATTACCACATATATTGTGTGTTTAGTTATTCCATAAATATGCTATGTATCACAAGCGTTATATATTTCTGTTATCTTAAAGGATCTTATTATTTTGTTAAATTTGAAGTTTTACCTATATTTTACTTTTAATAATAATATTTAATTGATAATAAATATGAATAAAAACAGTGAGAAAACAACTATTTATATCGCATAGTAAGAAATAGCTCTCGCGAATTCGGTGTGTTGTCATCTGGTGCAATTTCCTAAGATTTTGTTAAGCTTAGTATATACGAGATGGAGGAATATCCTGAACGTAGAACGTTAGTAGGGCTTTAGAACGGCGTGAAGTAACCATGAATAGATTTTAACTTTGTATGCTCGGTGTGTATATAAAAATATCACATGTGTCTACACGGAACCTCTTTTGTCCACCATTAACGAATCTACAAAAAAACTAATTTCAAATTTTATTCAGGTGCTAGCAGTATATATTATAACCGTCAAAAAGGTCTCTACAGAGTCTCATTTGTCCCTAATTTTGTAAGATAGTCCCAGGAAAAAAAAAAGTTTTTATGTCATATCTCGAGAAACAATCAACCGATTTGTTCCAAATTTGGCAATGAAGTTGTTCTGTGGTAGGCAATAAAAATTTGTTTGTATTAAGTGCGAAATATCCTTATTTTTATAATGGCGACTGAAAAATCTTTAAATCTTAGTGAACGAAACAATGTAATCGAATTCAACTTAACTCTGTATACTGGCATTATCTATGACAATGATCGAATGCGCTAATACATACTCTTTTTGTCCTCCATTTATGAAGTTGGTCACATTAAAAAAAATGGTGTTTTTTTGCCATATATCGAGGACCAATCAACCGATTCCTACTAAAATTTCACGCAAGTAGTAGTACAGTAGCATACGTAAACTAAAATGTTTTAGTTACAGCGAGCTTTTTTTCTAATGGCGTTTATAGAAATAATTGAGATTAATATGTTATATCCATGAAACAATTCAACAAAATTCAACGATATTTTCTACGCAAACGGTATTCATTAGAAGCATCAATTATGCACAAAGAGATCCTCTTTTGTTTGCATATTTCCGGAACAGTCCAACAAACTTCCACATAAATTTTGCATGCCATTAATCCTACAGAAAGCCATGTAATGGGGCCAGACATTATTTTCAAAAAGCCTGCCATACACATGTTTTGATAAGTTTGACATATCTATTTAACAATATAACAAAATTGAACCAATATTTTTATGCTGACAGTATCTATTACAAAAAAATCTTGTACAGAACCTCGGATTATTAAGATGGGGTCCGTTATCACTGTGAAAAACTACATGGAAGTGATTGGGTTATTTATGTGCACAGCCTCGCACCTCTGGAACAGCAGTTGTTGCATGGCATTCTGTGCTGAGTGTAAGTGAAGTGGATGACGACAACGGACATCGAGGCGACGAGAATAATATCTCACGGCGAGAACGAGTGCATGTCACTACGGCAAATGAAAACTGTCGCCAGGACATACTTCTAGCGACCGGCGAGGCCAGCGCGGCTGCAGGGAGTTCTCTGAGTTTGCCCAAGATAATACGCGGGACGCTGAACTGTACATATTATCATATCACTCACCTCCCACTACGTCGAACCGGGTTTGTTTCCCGGCGGAGTCACTCCTGAGTTTCTTATGTGGTCAACGTGGTGAACGTTACCATTGGCCAGTAGGTTTTCTGCGGGTACTCTCTCCCCCCTCCTCCTCAAACACAATTTTCCCCGTCGGCGCTAAAGACCTCAGGAATGATGCGTTGGCCAAATGTCTCACCATCACTCTTGTTCGCATTAATTGTCATAGGTACTGAATTACTTTTTTTTTACAAAACCATAGAATCGTGTGTGATCAGTTTTCTGACAAGCAAGAAATTTAGTCNGGTACTGAATTACTTTTTTTTTACAAAACCATAGAATCGTGTGTGATCAGTTTTCTGACAAGCAAGAAATTTAGTCAAAATACGGTTTATCACATGCAAAATTACATGAAAACACCAAACCACTTCGGATGCCGGATGCATCTCGGTGTCACAGAACATTTAAGCTATGTAAGTCATCTTGCAGTCAACGAAGCAAAGTGGTTTTAATGATATTCCAATTTTGCTGCCAGTTTTGACCCCTGCAGAATTTCCAAGTTCGTAGAGAATGTTAAAGGTGCTTACGTGTGGGGAANAATTTTGCTGCCAGTTTTGACCCCTGCAGAATTTCCAAGTTCGTAGAGAATGTTAAAGGTGCTTACGTGTGGGGAATTTTTCCGTTCATTGGAAAACACAAACACCTTAATTTAATCAGATACAGTGTTTTCAATATTAATAATTTTAATGGNATTTTCCGTTCATTGGAAAACACAAACACCTTAATTTAATCAGATACAGTGTTTTCAATATTAATAATTTTAATGGATATATGAAAATAAAACTAATCCTGGCATATTTCGTTTGTAAAATTATTAAAATATTGAACTGGATGTAAAAAAGGATCTGATTTGTTATTATTTTATGGAAGAGTTCCTTATGATAAGGAGCCGTTTGTGCGTTTAATAATAGTATGCATTGTAGTTTGACATACCAAGCATTACTTTTTTTTCGCAAGTAATATGCATAGTGATAAACTATGATATATTTTAAAGTAGTTATAAAGATATTCATAATATGTAGGAATGTTTATATATATATGTAAAATTCCCACTTTAACTATTTAAATCCCAAACAAAAAACTATAAAATCTCCCTTAAAATCTTTGTACGTTTAAAAAACTTAGAGTCAGACGCTGAAGTCTAAAAATTTTTTGCTAAATTATGAGTTAATGAGTATATTTAGTTTGAAGTGGTTAGCCCCATACAAATATAGCACTTTGTATTTACTGAATTAAAAAAAGAAATTTATGTCACTAAAGAAATCTAGATGCCTCAATAACGACCGGACTAATTTCGTATTCGTAGCGGGCCCAAGCTTGCAATCGTATATCTGTCGGCGTCGCTCTGCCTTCGTCATTATTCGCCTAACCTTTTCGCGCCCCCCGCCAGGTTCGCTACCTGCAACGCGGTGAGGGAAGAGGGGTTGCTACGGGCCAGGGGTCGCAATTGTGCTGTCTGTCGGGCGGGCAATAAACAGCCGGGTTTATATTCTCCGGGAACGCGGTAGCACCTCGGCCGCTTTCGGCCCGTTCCGCGGGCTTCTACCCCCAGCCCTCTTGATTGGTGCGCGGTGTAGTTGAGGGTGGGAGGGGTGGAAATANACGGGGGGAGGAATGAGGCAAGAAAAAGAACTGGGCGAGGGGCGGGGAAGCTAGAGCACACGGGGATAGATTAAAGTGTGTAAAGCACCGGGTCACTTCCATCGTCTGGTGAGAGGCCAGCGGCCGGCAGCGTTCCACCATTGCGATCTCTCTTACAAACGAGCACGTTCTTTACACTTTAATTCTTGGCGTGTTGGTACGTGTACCCTGCTCTCAAAATTACTTATAGAAACGGCTTCTGTGACACTATCTGNAAATTACTTATATAAACGGCTTCTGTGACACTATCTGTTATTCAGTTAATGCAAATAAAATTGCACTAGTCTTCGACGTTAAGAATAATTTGTTAAAGAGGTAATCACTTCTATACTGTAGAGAAACGAAATTCTTGTGTGATTATGTAAACCATTTTCCGTATGAGTTAACGCCACAGAAAATAAGTAATACGATTAAATTTTAATCTGTAACCAATACGTTCAAATTCGTAACAGCTCAATAAAATTGTTGATTATAACTTTATACTAGTGATAATAATATCGAATTTACGTCTTCAATTTAAATGATACAAAACTAAACTTTTGCATTGAAAATTGTATTATAATTGAGTATTATTCTGATGCAACTTCGTTGGAAGAAGCCATTTTTCACCCCAACGCTCACAAACGATTACGGACAGTCTCACCCAGTTATGAAAAGACTTCCCCGCCCCCCTCCTAGTGTTACAATTCTACTGTTCACCCAATCAGCCGGATTAATAAATTCATAGTATGAAACCAGGAAACAAAAGAATGGCGTTACAACGAAGCGTTGCCTCAGGTTATCCATTACTGGTGCTGTAAATTCTAAAAATAGTAGGGTTTCCTTTACTTTCATGATATTTGTTACAACTGCAATTTCGATTGTTAGATAGGAACCTAAGTGAAGTATAGGCTCCAGATCCTAAGCCAAATTTGAGGCAGAATTCTTTTTTCGGAAGGCTGTACGCCAATNACAGTCTCACCCAGTTATGAAAAGACTTCCCCGCCCCCCTCCTAGTGTTACAATTCTACTGTTCACCCAATCAGCCAGATTAATAAATTCATTTTATGAAACCAGGAAACAAAAGAATGGCGTTACAACGAAGCGTTGCCTCAGGTTATCCATTACTGGTGCTGTAAATTCTAAAAATAGTAGGGTTTCCTTTACTTTCATGATTTTTGTTACAACTGCAATTTCAATTGTTAGATAGGAATCTAAGTGAAGTATAGGCTCCAGATCCTAAGCCAAATTTGAGGCAGAATTCTTTTTTCGGAAGGCTGTACGCCAATCNCTAAGTGAAGTATAGGCTCCAGATCCTAAGCCAAATTTGAGGCAGAATTCTTTTTTCGGAAGGCTGTACGCCAATCAAGGTTTGATGGCCATGGTAGGGCTATGTTTATTAAAAGAAATTTAAACAATATACGAAAGCGAATTGGAACCCATAAGCTATAATAACTGCAAAACGTGAAGAAAAACAACATTTCAGTGTTAGAATTTTACTTATTACACTTTTGAGCAGAGAAACGTGGTACGAAGGAACCTGTAAGAATAAAGTATGTGGCAAGCTTGTTCAGCTTGGAGTATGTGCTTATAAACTGAATTATGCAGTCTCTTCAGCTCCAACCATCATAGGTCTGCCTTCATGTTCTAAACGCTTTAACGTCCACGCAGACAGACCGTTAACTCCACAACATAATACGTGCCTTAAAAATCGTTTTACCACATTTTGCGCGATTAATTTTGTGTGTGCTAAAGTTTACACATTGTGTTATTTCACTGCAATGTTGCCATGCTGATTTATTAAATAAATCAATAAACACTGTCAAGCAGTGTTTTGAGAATTACTTTTCCACTGTATTAACCAACGAATGATACATTTTATATAGTTTTCATCCGAAGCTGCAATTAATTTTATCCCGATAGTTTTACTCTATTGCCATTTTATTTTGTAAATAAAAGCCGTTATTGAATTATTAAAAATATTATTAAAAATTTTTATCTTAACTTAATTTTCTTCAGAGTAGTTTTGACACGAATAGCCAGATTTTTTTTTNAAATATTATTAAAAATTTTTATCTTAACTTAATTTTCTTCAGAGTAGTTTTGACACGAATAGCCAGATTTTTTTTTAAGGCAATATAGGTTTTTACTAAATAATTTTTTTTAGAAAAAATTGCGATGGATGTGTGTATGAGGCTTAGATAATCACACACACTAGAACCATTTAATTGGACTGCTTACGTATAAACCTCATTTCAGCCTGTTTACAAACCTCTGGTATGNCTCATTTCAGCCTGTTTACAAACCTCTGGTATTAATACAGGTCACCTTTTTCCGATGACAAACTTGCTGACGTCGTGGATGAAGTAAATGAATACACTTAATTGTTGTTGCAGTGGACAGATAGTTCAGAAGGAGAAAATGACCGAGCATACAGTTGGTGTCAAGGAACGCAAGGATCTCATATTAAGAGCCATGGGCACCATAGAATGGCACCTGCCTCGTACTTTGATGGCTGACCATCAGTTCGGTTAGTTAGGCTTTTCTTTGATCGACCTTATCTCATTCCCTCGCCCCTAAAAGCCTAAAAGAGTTCTTAATTTTCAGGCAGGCGAAAACTTACTCGTCAGAATCATTGCAGCCATTGTTGACCAGCAGAAGTAAGTGCAGAGAGTATCATTGCGCGCCTCACGACGAAACATAGAACAGCGTTCAGTGATGCAATGGCCATCTCGTCGAAGGTCTTATCTGTACATAAATATCCTGCTGAAAGGGGAATTAAGAGAGAGATGTAAGAGAAGGTAATGAATAACGACGGCCCGTAGGGATGCTCCACAAAGCAGTGCGTTAGGTGGACAACGGTCAGGATCTCTTTGGGGAATCGCAATAAGACTTTCCCGACCTTTCCCGACCAATAAAACTTTCCCGACTTTCCCGACTGGCCGATTAGTGAATGGTTTTTACCGATTACTTTATCATTTTCATAAAGGACATGGTAACTTTGAGGCTAAGCTGTAGCATCCAGCCTTTTCCACTCCCTGGTGTGTCAGGCCTACGGGGACGAAAGAAATTTGGAGAATGTATATAATTACATCAGGGATACTGCTGAATCGCTGAGGGATAGAATTTGCGCCGCAAATAGCATGATGATAATAGGGAATAAGAATTTGCTTAAGTCGTGTAGTTCATCGAGAGCATAAAATAATTAAGGTTGACTTTAAAAGAAAATTAAAATCTATTTCGAGTTAATATTGAACGGAAAAAGCAAGAAAAAACTTTCGGAACAGTCAAGGGGCTTTCATAAACTCAGAAAACCCAAAATTTAACAAATAACATTGATAAAAGAAAAATACTAATAAAACAGATTTTTTTATTATTAGGAATGCACTATAAGTATTTCAGCCATTGGTTCAAGCCGCGGTGGTGTAGTGGTCAGACTACTCGCCTCCCACCAAAGGGAACCGAATTCGATTCCCGGCAGGGTGGTTCCCGAATTTCCGCATGTGAGAATTGTGCCGGACTATGCCGCTCATCGACTTGTTTTCTAGGGGATCTCCCGTTTCCCCGTCCTTGCATTCCGGCTCTGCTCTATGCTCACCTCACTTCACACTAATCGGCTCTGACGAATCCGATGTTAAGAGCCGCCAAAATCTCTCCATTCAGCCATTCGTCCATGGGCGCCGAAGAGAGGTATGAGACTTACGGGCACCATATATGTATAGGCTATTCACGACAAAGTGAGCACTTTTGAAAGTCCTCTCATTTGGAATAATAGTAAAAATTTTATGTTTTATTTTAGCCGTAGGCGTTTACTTCCGATTGCGGTGGAATATACACACTGTGTTTAATACTTATATCGCAATATTCATTTAAAATTGTGGTTAAAGGATAACAAATAGCTGAAAGGCAAAAGTGACTAGGGCCTCAAAAGTCCTCACTTTACCGTGAACAACGTATACCTACTTGATGAATTAAGAGGAAATAAGTCTTATACTTAAGAATATAGGAAGAAGTGTTAAGTCATCTGTGTTTACGGTCTAAATACCGACCATATTTCTACTGTATTCGTACTCATCGTGGCCCTAGTTAATATGCATCATCTAAACAACTCTAAATTCCCCAGTTCTGTGTCATCTGATTTTGGACATTCGGTTGGCAGAAAATATTTTGAGAAAAGATTCTCATGTGGGCACGATGGAAGAAGCTGCATTTCTATCTGGGATCGAGCACGCAGTCTCATTTTCGACTCTTCTTCCCAGAATTTCTTTCTCCGTGTCGGCTGAAAATATACTAGCTTTGGCTCCAGGCTTGATAAACTGCCTTGCAATAGTAAAGGCTACAAATTATAATAACGGAACTTGTAAAGGTTAAAGTTGAAAGTTTTATTAATAGTCCCTTATTTAGTCCAATATGACTCATAGAGACCAGATGTATTTAAAAATTGCAGTTACCAAAACCAAAAAATTATATATATTTTTTTAGGAACCGACTGGTAAATTAAGAGTTGTTATTACTGCGCACATAAATTAAATGTGAAAATTTGCATTATTTCTGTCGCCACGTTCATTAGTTTACTTTTTCACATTCCAGGTCTCTTAAAACCAGTTAATATCAGTTTTGATACAATGCATCAACGGTGGCTATGATGGCGGATGTTACGCCTTTAGGCTGCTGTAGATACGAAGTCGTACTTAGTTGCAAATTTCTGCAAAATTATAACAAGCCTGATAACCGAGTGCACCACCCAGGTTTATTTTGCTACTGGAACAAATGTACGAAAAAATTATTGAAATGGGGTCACACACGCCCCATGCACACACACACACACACACACACATATATATATATATATATATATATATATATATATATATATACATACGCTTCTTTATTAACCGACAACACCCACTCATCTGGCAGGGAGGATGAAAATGAAAACGTTTATAGAAATGCAGGCGACCACAATTAGCTTTCTGGATCATACTTTGCGTAGCGCTTGTATATTTTTACACAACCGACAGCATGAAATATCTTTTTCGGTTGTACGTCATGCATCAGAATGCCTGTTTCGTGCAGACGTCAGGTGATGGTAACAAATGAGCGGATGTCCGGTGCCTGCCCGTCGGGATGCAGCGACGAGTAACAACTCCCTGTCCTTGCACTTTGCGTACTTGTGCTACTGTCGCACTCAATTGCAACGTTCCAACGGAGCCAAAATTTCACGCCTTCAGTTTTGAGTGGCAAAAGAAACAGCCGTGTGATCACTCTCGTGCGTTGCTCTGTCACTGCGCAGACAGAAATTTAAGTAATGCAATACTCAGTAGCGCCTGCGATAATTGCAACCCGGGGAAAAAAAAATCAACTAGCGAAAGTCTTCTACTTTGAGGCGTTTCGTGACGCAAGTTTTCAATGCTTTTGATTGATAAACGCCTACATTTTTGGACGTGAGTTTTAACTGAAATATTTTTATGATCGTCCGTCTGCTCTACTGTGAATCTTGGCAGTTGTTTTTGATATTGTTTGTGTGAATTTATCCGAATAACCCGGAATAAAAATAAACTGAAGACCTACACAAGAAAATGAGAATTTTAACATAAAATACATTCTGAAGGACATTGTAAAACAAAACACAAGTTGTCAGATATTTAAAATAAATTATTTAAGATTGAACACTGTTGATGTAAACTGTGTGATCATGCAATCATTTCTAACCACCAAGTAATCAATATTTCCTCGAAAATTATTACAGTTTGTGGCTTTTTTTTTCCATTAAATTTAGATGTTTGAAACGATGATTAATTTACGCACGCTAATTTAGAAAGAAATAGAGTAGGCAACGCGCATTAAACTTGAGTCCTATTGTAGGTGTGTACTGCATGTGATCTCCCCTGCTTTCCACTACTATTTTAACTAAAAAGCAATTAGTGCTGCCCTTCTGCAGGCATTCAGAAACTTCATACATACATTCATATGATACTACCTCAAACATAGTGATGTTACAGGCACAACATAATGTTGTCGTAATGGAATTTTGTGACCTCGGTCATGTTTGTCACATTTAATTGTTATGTTGTTATTATTATAGTAAGAGTTTCAATAATTGATAAACTAATTACTGTGCTCACATATTAGTGGCATGTTCGCTTACTGAGTAACATTCGACCTCCTGAGAAGGATGTACGGTGAAGTGGTCACATATAGATGTCTCCTGTTATGTCTTTTGCTTTTCCCTCATCTTTTACTGGGCCCAATTAATATGTGTTTACACTTTATTATACGCTGTGCCATATCAATGCTACTGCATTATCTGTCTATTTCTGTCTCTGATTATTCGATTTTTCCGACAATGTTTTTCATCATTTGGTAGTGTTTTAATTTCTATATACAATAAGTCTGTGTTATTTAATAGTCATGGGTATTATATTACCGTTTTTAGTTTTCACAGTGTTCTATGTTTGACCATTTTTATTTACGGTTTTACATTTGGTTAATAGTCACTGATTGTTGCCGATATTCAAATGCTTCCAAGGATCTCTGATCTGTGTGTATTTTTTGTGGCGTTTTTATATCATTACGTTTGGCAGCGGAATTACTACATTGAATGTTTTACTTAGTGATTAATAACTACTGTTTTTTTTCGCATCTGGTATCTCAATAGCAGTGAAGAATATGGTTGTTTATAACGTTTGATGTACACAATTTGTACTTCCCTGAATGCTGTGTACAGTTGAGATAGGTTGTGGTTGGTTCCGATTGTTCTTTAACGCGTCAGCCTTGGCAACTGTGCCTCTTGGTTTTTCAGGAACTCGACAGGATAGGAAGCCACGGGAGCGGAAAAAGACTCGTGTTATTGACAGAGATCACGGGAATTGTTTTACCATAATCCCACAAGAACCTGTCCCGTGCAATGTTACCGGCGTGTATGTCCAGCAAAGTTGTCCCGTCTCCACCGAAAGCTGTGGGACGGTAAGAGGTGTATGTGGGTGAGGGCCGAGGGCCGAGGGCCACTGAAGGATGGGTTAATTCGCACGGACCGCTGCAGTGTAATGGTATATGGGCGGGCACAAAGAGCGAACCACATGCCGGCTAGGTGTGTGTGTGTGTGTGCGCGCGCTGTGAGAGCGTCTCGGCGGCCAGCTGAAATATTCAGCACGGCCAAGCCTTGCGGACTAGCATCTAAAGTTACGACACGAGAGAGAGAGAGAGAGTGAGTGAGTGAGGTACAGATGGGGGAAAGAGAAGCTGAACGTACACTCCCGTGAACAAAAACTGAGACATTCACTTGAATACAGTTCTTGCGAAAGCGATGTAACAATAATCGGAGAATCCATAAATCCTCAAGGCGGTTTTGTGACACGCGAGACTTGTGAACTCGCATGACGTCCGTGACTGCACCTCAGCCTGCAAGTCCAGGAAGAACCAGAGTGAGAAAGAAACCTAGATAGCGTTGATAATTAAAGCATTGGGACCAGTAATGTGCTGCGTCGATCAAACTGGCAGGGATCGGATCACAAGTCCGGGAATAACCCATAAACTTCGGGCCACAAGCTGCAAGCACACTACAAGGAGAACGTTTTGTCCCATTCAGCCTTTATACGAATAATTTGTGACACGTAACTCATAAAACTAAAAATGTTGAAGAATTTGTATTGAGAGAAGTCTAAACGTGTAGAGCTCAGTCAATACCAAAAAACTCTCTCACATAGGGAGCTTCTAATGACCAGGTATTTTCTGATGTACACAGACGGGAGTGTATATAAATTGCTTCCCCATGAAGTTGCTAATATGTATTCATTGTGACACTTGTTTTTGTTTTTTATTGTGGCTGAGTATGAAGTGGGGAGGTAGGTAGGGTATTAACTCTCGTCAACGGCGAGGTCATCAAAGACGGACCAAGTTGCTCAGAGGAGAAGTAACGAGAAAGAAAACGATCACGGCTTGTATCAAGGCACCACCCCAGCATTCAGCTGGGGTGGTTTCGGAAAACCACGGGAAACCATACATTAGGATGGCCTGACCAGGAGATCGAACTCGGATCCTCCCGAATACAAGGTCAGTCGTTTAGCACTGCGCCAACTCTCTCGGTAAGAGGCAAGCAACCGAGAGTTGATTTGAAACACCAGAGAGATGAAAATATGCGTTTCTTAAAGGGTTACCCACAAACGACAGACGCTTCTACAAGTGATGAACCACACAATAGTAACCTTTTGCTTTATGTTGAGAACATGAGGGAGATCAAAATACTATATCAATTTAAGTCTACTGAAATATCTATATCGTGGATAGAAACTTTTATATCATTTTTACAATGCAATGTAAAAATTGCGATCAACTGTGTACCTTACAAATTACTGTTTGCAATTGAACGGATTAGCCAAAACTTTGAACTAATGTTTGGGTTTGCTAGAATTGAGAGTTTAAAATATACTACGAAAAAATGATGTTATTGGAATAAAACTTATTTTGATTGTTTTCTCCAATTGTAACTCAATAAAGTACATATTGTTACGTAGTTTTAATTTTTTTTTTCTGTGTGCTTCATAAAGAAAACCTAAATTCATGCGTAAACGTTTGAAACATAGTAACCGCTATACGAATACGTTCAACACTGGTGGTTTCACGAGGTACGGTAGCACGCAGAAAACCCACATAGGGCTGTCCAGGTTCGAACATCACGGGAAGACCCGAGTCCGGACTTCCGCATGTGGGAAACATGACGGACGTTGTCGACGGTCGTCCACACTCATTATAGTCACTCCGTCGGTTGCTTTTTCGACTATACGACGCACATCCCCGAGCGCATTTATTCATTGTAAATCAACGAGATGATCCAGCACTAGGGGATGATTTCTCACAAGTAGTTTTGCCATTATATCAGAAGTAAGGGGCAGCGGCAGCGCAGTGGCTAGAGAGATTCCTTGCTGGGTCGCTCCCGGATTTTTACACGTGGGATTCGTGCCGGACGATGCCGCTTGTTAGCGGGTTTTCTCGGGGATCTCCCGTTTCCCCCCTTGCGTTCCAGCGCTTATCCACACTCACCTACTTCCACCCTCGTCAGGTCTGGAGTCACCGATGTTAAGAGCCACCCATGCCTCTCCACTTCACATACTAGAAGTGAATGCTGGAATAGCTCCTTAATACGCACCGTCACAGTCCGCACGCATTTAAATAACATTACTGAATAACTAAGGATAAAGAAGTGAAATAGCGTGACGATAACTTCGAAGTGGGCGTACTCATTCGCTGATATGCTATGGGATGGGCATTGTTTCTGATTGGCTGGCGCGTGCTGCGATGATTTCCTTATTGGCCGGATTGCCGGTTGGCGGGTAATTTACTAGGCGGTCCAACGTGTTGCCAACCAGTGGCGCCATTTTGCTGGCGCGTTGCGGCTGGATATCGCTGTATACATATATATTTACTTACTCTGTGGTATTGTTCTGGCAAGTTTCTTTGTTCAAAATAACATTTATTTTCCCTAATCTCCGTATAGTCCCCTTGAATTTTATTAAAACACTCTACTGATGTGTGTATATGCATTTTTGTATGTAATTCGATAGTACTTGTTAGTTGGAAATTTCGTTTATATAAAAAATGTTAATAATCATAAGTAATTAAACAATTTTCTTATTTAAAAATACCTCAAACTCTGTTTTACAGTATGCATATAATCAGTCGATAATATTTATGTTTATACTCTGATTGTTAAATATACCGAAAAGAAAAATCCGTGTAACGAGATATTTTGAAAACTTAAATAAAATAATTAAAGAATCTACTAGTAGCAGAATTCGTATGCCACAACTTATTTAAATACGCCTATTTATTACTGCAGGTGCGTGGAGTTGCAAAAAGTGATGACTATACAACTTTACAACTCGGAAACGGAGATTATTACTGTAATTTTTTATTTCTCTAGCAAAAATTCCATCGATATAAGCAAGAACATGCAGGGCCACATAAGTGTCAGTGAGTGTCCTTAATTGTCTTCTTTACAAGGTATTACACATTAAGTTTGGAGTTAACTTCTTCCTCTTGAGATTACAGGTTGGACTTCCGAGTAAGCATGTAGGCGTGCATTACATTTACATGTAAACTCTAAACTTGAATCATTGGGAATTGAGCCAAATGAGTGAAAACAGTGAGTATTGAGCAACTGATAATCAGTGCCAGATAAGTAATTAATCTAGTGATTGAATTTCACTAATTTATTTGTGATTTCCCAATGAATGTAAAAAATTTCACTGCTAAAAATCACTTTTTCCCCAGTTAATTTGCTTGATTCGCCGGTCAGCTGTACCTTATCAACTGACTTTCAGTGAACGTAATTTCACTGATTGATATCACTAGTTCGGATTTAGAGTGCAAAAAACCAACTTCCCAATTATCATTTCTTCTTAACAGTGTAAAAGTTAGAAATCAGAAATACAATTCTATTGCCTTAAAAATTGAACATTACTTTTATCAGTGTTTAGAACTAAGATAATTTATGTTAAATAATAATGGCAATCTCCACTACAGGAGCGCTCATCGGACTACAAATATTACGAGTTCCTTCAAGGTCATAGATATCTTTGCGTCTGCACCGCCACTACGAACACATGATAAGCAAGACTTTTTCTGTCGAAACAGATATTTATTACCTTATAAATAGTTTATAAAATTTATTTTTCTGACAAGCCTCACGTACGAATAGTAAATTACACTGGATTCATGTTCTAAATTACGGATGGCTGGGCTAAACATACCACATCAGTAAATGTGATACAACAAAAAAAAAAATAGTATTTTGTATCGTGTTTATTATAAATCAGGATAGAACAGTGGCCATTTAGGAAAGATTCTTCAAGTAACCTCAATACAAAATTTTTCTTGTCATGTTGAACTATTGTTGAAAGAAACCCCCAACCTTTTACCGTTTACAGGTCAGTAATTTCTGTGGGTAGGATCCAAATTAAAATATGAAATTTTTCTCGTTCTTGCCATTTAGAGCAAGCTCATTTGACTACATGGTTGTAATTGCCCAACTCTCTTTCGCATGGTCGAAGGTCCGATAAGCCCCTCCCATTAGGATAGATTTCCCCGCCATTTTCCAGGTGAATTTGCAAGTGTCCACGACAATTTCCTTTATCACTTACCCGTTACCTTAGGTTAATAAACCAGTTATTATCTTTCTACGAAAGAGGCGAAAATATAGGTGCAGTTTCAAATATCTTTATATATTAAGATCTCGTAGGACCTAAATCAACCCCTAACTGATCGATTGAATTATATAAAGAGGTTTGGAAACCAAAATAGAGAATTTTAAACTATGCAATATGAGATAAAGTTTAATTTTGCCAACTTGGGGAGAAAATGTTTTGCCAGTGTGATGCGATTTTCTCAAACCACTATTTACGTCGTAAAAATGTATAGGTCATTTTTGCGGATTACATTACGAAATATCAGCGTGTAAGGGTGATAAACAGGTTGGACAGAATCAAGTAAAAACAGTATTATTCAAGGTTGCCGCTATGTATATATCATCATGAAACCACTTTATGTTCTATGATAAAGTAGAGCTTCAATCCCATGGCGTTCCAGTCGAGTTGAGGGATTTGAGCGGCTCTTAAAAACGAGGTCTTAAGAACCGATGAGGGTAAAATTACGTCATAATGAAGCAGTGGTGGAATGCAAGGGCGGGGAAAACGGGAAATCCCCGAGAAAACCTGCCGACCAGTGTCATCGTCCGGCACTATTCCCATTTGCGAAAATCCGGGAGTGACCCAGTTGGGAATTGAACCCTGTTCGCCTCGGTGGGAGGCGATCAGTCCGAACACTCAGCCACCGCGAGCCCATGGCGTTTCAGGTAAGTGCATTTATTAACATGGCGAACCAACGGTGGAGTATTCTCTTACACCCATGGGGTGTCAGTTGTGAGTGGAGTGGAGAGATTTGGCCGGCTCCTTACATCAACGTCTTGAGAGCCGACGAGGGTGAAGGGAGGTGGGGTATGAAGCAGCGCCGGAATGAAAGGGCGGTTGAAACCGGAGATCCCCGAGAAAACCCGCCGACCAGTGGCATCGTCCGGTACGATTCCCACATGCGACCCCCGCCGGGAATCGAACCCGGTACGCCTAGGTGGGAGGCGAGTGGTCTAACCACTACACCACCGTGGCCTCTTCAACGGTGGTATGTTCTCTTTCCATCAGCGGGTGTCAGTTGGTTAGGGAAGCTAGAGTACTAGGGCGGAGCGGGTGCACCTACTCGAGTTTCACGTCGGAGCTCACTTCGCAGCTAATTGTGTTGGCGGCACTCGGCGCCGCCGTTNTCCTAGTCGCTATCGACTCGCCTGCAATCTTAGCTCCGATTACTGACCTGTACAGGCTATGCCTTTGAGAGGCTGTCCTCTCAGCACCGGAGCTTGGTGCGAACTGAGCTGAGGTGGAAAACAGGGAGTATATATTATACGACTCTGGCACTCTTCCGAGCGCACTAATAGGTAGTCTCTGATTGGTGGATCTTGAAAGAGTGCTTGCTGATTGAGACAGTCCAATCAAACAATCATAATAACTCTTCCTAGTGTTTTAGTTTCTCCGAAACAGAGCTTATTATACATATAGTCCTTTTCAAAAATGTTATTCCCAGGCACTTTCATTATGGAACATGTTTCAGTGAGAATATTTGTGTCCGTCCTCATCAAAAATATCTCTACAGTTTTCACCAGTTTACATAAAATTGATTGTCGGCAAGATAACGTAATATCTATTATTCACATGAGACAGCTCCAGAAACAAGACTTATCGTCCTGGGCGATACAGAAGCTCTTAAACTGCCAGGTAAATTGAATTACGCCCATGGATCTGATAGTAGTTATAACAATGTATTTTACTTTATCGAAAATACAAACCTCAGTTATCATAATCTTAACGTGAATACATCATTAAAATGGGGCACCAGAACAAACGTCGATGTAACGTTTGCAGGGTGATCCATTTCGACACAATATATCTTCGTGACTAATTACACTGTTAAAATACACGTGATATCTTTCCATCGGGTATACATATAATATTTGTGAGCATGACGTTGAGTTGGTGAAGCAAATGCGCAAGACAAGGATGGGGGCCCGCGACGACTGGCTGTAATTTTGGATCTGGCGAAAAATTTTCGGGCAGTATATTTCGCGACTCTAATGTGCTAGCGCCCAGATTTCGGTGCCAAACGAACTATCTCGTTAATATATGTCGATTAAAGTCATAAAAGCAATGTACCAATTTCGTTACTTTCATTTAATTCCCATATCGCAAAGATAATGTTACCAGCTAAGGCAGACGTAAATCCAATGGTCATGTCTCCGACAGGTCTACACTCTTTTTTCTACGTGGTTACAAGCAAACATCATCCCATGAATTATACACTGAAGAGCCAAAAAAACTCGTACACCTGCCTAATATCGCGTAGGGCCCCCACGAGCAAGCAGAAGTGCCGCAAACGACGTGGCATGGACTCGACTAATGTCTGAAGGTATGCAGGAGGCAATTCACACCATGAATCCTGCAGGGCATTCCACAAATCCATAGGAGTGCAAGGCGGTGAAAATCTCTTCTGAACAGCACGTTGCAAGGCATCAGATATATGCTCAATAATGTTCATGTCTGGTGATTTAGGTGGCCAATGGGAGTGTCTAAAGTGAGAAGAGTGTTCCTGGAGCCACTCGGTAGCAACTCTCGACGTGTGGGGTGTCACGTTGTCCTGCTGGAATTGTCCACGTCCGTCGGAATGCACAATGGACATGAATAGGTACTGGTGATCGGACAGGATGTCACCTGCCAGAGTCGTATCTATGCGTATCAGGGGTCCCATTTCACGCCAAATGCACACGCCCCATACCATGACAGAGCCTCCACCAGCTTGAACAGTGCCCTGTTGACATGTAGGGTCCATTTATTCATGAGAATGTCTCCATACCCGTACACGTCCATCCGCCCGATACATTTGGAGACGAGACTCGTCAGACCAGGCAACGTGTTTCCAGTCATCAACAGTCCAATGGTGGTGTTGGCGGCCCAGGCGAGGCGTAAATCTTTGTGTCGTGCAGTCAACAACGGTACACGAGTGGGCCTTCGGCTCCGAAAGCCCATATCAATGATGGCCCGTTGAATAGTTCACACGATGGTACTTGTTGATACCCCAACATTGAAATCTGCGCCAATTTGAGAAAGGGTTGCACGCTTGTCACGTTTAATGATTCTCGTCAGTCGTTGTTTGTCCCGTTCGTTAACGAGATCTATTTTCCTACCGCAGCGATGTCGAAGATTTGATGTTTACCAGATTCTCGATATTCACGGTACACTCGTGAAATGGTCGTACGCGAAAATCCAACTTTTATCCCTACCTCGGAGATGCTATGTCTCATCTCTCGTGCGCCGACTATAACACCTCGTTGAAACTCACATAAATCTTGATAACCTGCCATTGTAGCAGCAGTAACTGATCTAGCAACTTTGCCAGACGCTTGTTGTCTTATATAAGCGTTACCAACCGCATCACGTTACTCTGATTGGTTCTATACCTCTCTTATTTGCATACGCATGCCTATACCAGTTTTATTTAGCTATCCAGTGTACGATGATGGACATGACTTGGCACAGGAACTTAAATGATAAACACCTAGCATATGTGGATGGTTGCGGTGTAGGAGTGAAGAATGAGTGAACAGATTTGGGCGGCTATTAACAGCAAGGTCTCGAGAGCCGATAAGGTTGATTGAGGTAAGTATGGAGCAGCGCCGGAATGAAATTGCGGGTGAAACGGGAGATCCCCGAGAAAACTCTCCGATCAGTGGCTTTGTCCGGCACGATTCCCACATACTGTAATCCGGGAGTGACCCTGCTAGGTATTGAACCCGGTTCACCTTGGTGGGAGGCCAGCAGGCTAACCGCTCAGCCACTGTGGCCCTCTGCAGTGTAGGATATTAACTTTGCCCCGCATGTACGTCTTCTGCCTGCCTTAAGGCATTCAGCTTCTATATATTACTGCCGCTAAGGACTATGCTGTCATGCGTATCAAATGATTAGTCAACCAATAATTGTCTACTCAGTACTTACTGGCAGTGTAAAGAGTGTGTCTAAAAAATTAACATTTCGAAACCTGTCCACGATTTTACTCAAAATGTGAACACAGTCAGTAGAACGCCGGTTTGGAGCCCACGTTTTTACTATTTATGCTCAGAGATGTAACTCTTCGTCAATTTCCAAAGCGTCCCTTGTCTATAAATATTACAATTTTCAATAATGGCCTTGTTGGTTCCTTTCTTGCCCTTGCTATGGAATGACAAATATAAATGTTTTTGGGATTTTAAAATTGTTCTGCTTTTTGAGATTATTTCGGTTTCAAAGTCATTCAAGGTCATGGTCACAGGGTCAAGGTCACCAACATCTAACATGGCTGACGAGATGTCCAGTGGTCAACCTGGCGAGGGCCGGTCATGTCGGGAACTTAGTCGATCCACCTGCCACCGAACCCCGGACCTCCTCCATGTACATATTAATATTATTTTTTTTATATTTTATCATTTTTTGTGATTTTTTAATTTTTATGCAATTTTTTGGATATTTTGTTTTAATGCCATTTAAGGTCACGTATATGGGATCAAAGTTAAGGTCACCTGGGCTCAGCATGGCGGTTGGGTGAAGTCACAACATGGTGGCCGGCCGACGGCAGCACCGATGCCAGGTGCCAGTTTTGTCCCATTTAAAATACATTGTACCCGGATGCAGAATCATCCTACTTTAATCAGTTCACAAATTACACGAAACTATGCTTATTAGTGGGCTTAGTACATACTTGTCCCCGCGGTCCTTTTTGTCGTAAGGGTTACGCGTATGTTATGAATTTGGTGGCTGTATTTTGCATGGTTCGCAAATTACAGCCAACTAAGCTTATATGTAGGCTTAGAGCATGCTTGCCCTGTTGTCTTTTTCGTCGTCGGGGGTAATGCCTCTGTTATGAATTTTGGTGGCTGTGTCTAAAAAAGTTTGGATATTACAGCTAACTATGTTTATAATTGACGCGTGCGCGGTGCGACCTATGGTATGTTCTGGCACGCCTGGCGTCCTTGCGAAGTGCGCGCGCTTGAAATTTCGGACATTACAGCTAACTGAAGGAATGAGGGACGTTGCATGACGGGGCAATGAACTCGAACATTCTTCAAGCAAGATGGATGGTGCTGGCATGGGGTGCCAGAGCGTGAAGTGGACGGTATTTTATAGGTGAGAGAGAGCCACCTCGTTGCTGCTATTTATCCTACTGCTTGTTGTTACAGACCAATAGGAAACAAATGTTTCCCACACGCTCGATCTTGTGCCGGCTACGTCCTGTACCGCGCGTGCAGATACGTTGAAGGTACAGAAGTGCGCGCGTTCTCACGAATGCCTGGACAAGTTGGAGACACAGACGTGCGTACGTTATTGGCTCTGTATGAATGCATGTAACTTATATGTAGAGATGTGACCTGCCCAAAATGTTTTATGTATATATAATTAATGTTTTTTAATGTTAGAATTACAGTATTTTTTCACGCTATTAATTTATATATATATAACATATAAGAAGTGTGTATATGCACGCGCGCGGTGCCTGCAGTCTTTTATGCGATGATGATACATGGGCCGATAAGAGTATTTACTTTATTTCTTTTCATAACCGTGCAGTGGTAATTTTATCCATATATAGCATCGAGACCGGTCCACATCATTTTCCCCACATGTTCGGGATGTTAATAAATATATTCACATTCGTCGTTACATATCCTCTTTCCCTAAATGTCGCAGTGGCCTTGTGGTCAAGACGCCCGACAGACGATCCAAGGGATGTGAGAACGATCCCGCACACCCCCACCCCTACCCCCTCAAGCTGCTTTTTTTTTGGTTCCGAAACACCCACCGACTAAATAAAAATTCCCAGCGCTCCTGGCGGCCACCGCTTGAACTCACCTCCCCGATGCTAGTGCGCCCCTGCAGGCGACGAGCGAAGAAACACAAATGCACAAAATGGCCGCGCTGATACCAGTTCTCCTAGCTGCGAACTGTATAAATTCAAACATTCTGGGTGCGGGCACGAAAGTCAAAGATGTCTGCCTGCAGCAGCCGACTGGTGGCAGGTGAGGGAATTAAAGATGGCTTAGTAAAGTTTGGTGGTGAACGCGGGAATCACAGATTGCCGCCTACAGCAGACGATGGTGATGAGGGAACATCCAAAATGGAGGACGAGNCTACACTCCCCGATGCTAGCGCACCCCTGCAGGACTACGAGTGAATTAACACATACACAAAATGGCCCCGCCGATACCTGCTCTCCTAGCCGCGAGCTGTAGAACTTCAAAAACTCTGGTGGCGGGCGCGAGAATCAAATACGGCCGCCTACAGCTGCCGACTGGAGGCCGGCGCGGGGATTAAACAGGAGGTTTCCGCGTGGCGTCATCCAAGATGGCTCCCATGGCTCCGCAGCTAGCAGTCAGGCGTCGGTGAACATACCATTGCTAACTACTTTCCTGTATACTAATACTTATAGGTTAAAAGAGTTTTCGTGATTAATTTATGAATATCTTGCGACAATGCAAAACCAAGATCCATTATTCATTTCGAAACAGTAATATAAAAGGAAACCTTCGTATGAAAACGCACGAAAAGGAGTGGAATGAAGAGATTTGGACGACTCTTAACATTGAGGTCTTGAGAGCCAATGAAGGTGAACTGAGGGTGTGTATGGAGATGGAATGAACAGGCAGGGGAAACAGCAGATCTCCGAGAAAACCCGCCGACCAACGACATTGTCCGGCACATTTACATTTCCACATGCAAAAGTCCGGGAGCAGCCCCACCATAATCAAACCCGGTTCGCCTTGGTGGAAGGCGAGTAGTCTGATCACTACACCACCACGGTCCCGCAAGGAAAGGAGTTCTATAGACAATAAAATATAGGTTATTTTTCATTAGAACTAAATAATAAATTTCCTTGTATATTCAGTTTTTGGCATAATATTACAATTTAATTTTATAATATATATTGGGAATAAAATAATAGCTAATTGTTTATTAATCGTCGAAGTACTTTTAGTTAAGTAGGCCTAATCGTGAAAGCTTCTTTATTGTAATTTCTGAGCTTTTCATAATTACACTTTCGTAACGTAGTTTTTAGTAGCCTTATAAATATTTTTTTATAAATATATCTAGGTTCAGACAAGCTGTGGTGAAAAGCTGGTACTTACATGTTAAAATATTTGTAAATGACCAGCTCGGAATGAGAGGTGAACTTTATTATACAGAATGTCGTAGGGTTAAAACATATTTATATTTTGAGCAAAAATCACATTTACTGACTTTTTTATAAAACAAAAATTAATATGTACAGTTTTGTTTGCCTATACATCCACCAGTAATAAAAATTAACTTCCTGTGTATGCGCATGTAGTGTAGTTTATTAATATCTGAGAGGACTGCCTTATTTATGACCAAACTTCTAATGTAGTAAACCACTTAAAATAAAGCTATACATAAATGCGTGTGTGTGTTTTCTCGACACATTTTTTATTCAAGTCGACTGGTATTGTTTTCGCTAACCACGTGTAACAACATATCGTACTACAAACATTGAATCTCTATGAAACAGGAATATAAAAATATATTTGAGTAATACTTGTATGCAAATATGCATTTGAAATAAAACAGTGCAGTACTCAACGTCAAAGAAGTCACGGTGCATATTGATTTACGTTACTTGGAGTTATGTTCAATCTATTTTAAAACTAAAAATGTTGTGTACGTAAGTGTGTTTGTTCTCTATATAATTCTACATTGAGGGATCTTGACCAATTTTGGCAGGGATGCCTTCCAGTGCCCAACTTAAAATACTACATAGCCGAAATTGGTTCCGGCCCTTTATTGGGCCCAAAACCCCATGCACAAGGTCGCCTAACTCTCATTAACGACTTCCAGATAATTACCGATGTAAAACTCAATGATTCGTTACGTGCTTCTGTCTAGGCTTATGTATAATCTTGACTGCCCCTGTATATTTCTCAGCTCATTACACTCTTTGGACAATTTCGTGGTTTTCAGGTTATAAATTCGTTATGTGTCACTTTTTGTGCCCTGTGTAATTTCATACTGTAGCACATTCGTGTTTACTTCTAGTATCCAGGTAAGTGTAGTGTCGCAAAACTATCATTATTTACCATATTTTTAATATAGTATGGCACATGAGGTGCAATTAAGAGTTATAGACTATTGTGATAGGACCCTAATTCAGTAACGGTTTGGTTATCTATCTGTATTAAAGTAAATGTTCCGACTAATATGAATACTTTAATTATTAGCTTCTTTCTGATATTTAGACTTCAATGTGATATTGCATTCAATAAATTANTACTAATATGAATACTTTAATTATTAGCTTCTTTCTGATATTTAGACTTCAATGTGATATTGCATTCAATAAATTATTACTTTTTATTGAAACGCCTTAATTTATAGGTTATTAAAAGTCACGTGATATATGTGATACACTTGTATCTTTGTATACACTTGGATTTTAGCCCTCTATTGGTTAAGACAATGCTTATGGCTGGTGTGCTTTCCCCATAAATAAACTATTTTTAAATTTTGGGGTATTTTTTTAANTGGTTAAGACAATGCTTATGGCTGGTGTGCTTTCCCCATAAATAAACTATTTTTAAATTTTGGGGTATTTTTTTAAATGTTTTGTGTTAACATGAAGTTCAATTAAATAAATTATGTATTCGGAATAAAACAAAAAAGGCTACTGCCGCTNAAATGTTTTGTGTTAACATGAAGTTCAATTAAATAAATTATGTATTCGGAATAAAACAAAAAAGGCTACTGCCGCTATAAAATTAGTTATAATCTATTACTTGCATAATTTATACCAGTACATCGCTGGGTAGTTCAGCTAGTAAATTATAAAATAAATGGGACAATAAATACGTAATTATTGTTAATTATATTTCCTGTGTTTCATAAAGATTTGAGCTGGTCGCAGCTTACAGGTTTTATTTAAATATAATTTATCATGCTGAAATTAATTATTATAATATTTCTGTATACCACATAAGGTAAGACAAATTACTACCACAGGAAATCAGATTTTTTTATAGGCTTGTCTCTGGCTCGTTTTGATTAACGGAAGAGTTCTTTTCTCCAATAACTTNCAGGAAATCAGATTTTTTTATAGGCTTGTCTCTGGCTCGTTTTGATTAACGGAAGAGTTCTTTTCTCCAATAACTTTAATTCGTTAATTTGCAATAAATGTTTTAACAGGAGAAAGAAGTGATTTACACACGGGCCAGAATAATTTAAACTANTAATTCGTTAATTTGCAATAAATGTTTTAACAGGAGAAAGAAGTGATTTACACACGGGCCAGAATAATTTAAACTATTAAATATTTTTCAGATTAGAAAAGCGGTCCCTAGTTTGCATAGCAAAGAACTACCGTGTGTTCCTTCTGAAAACGTCTCCTACAAATAAATAANAGAAAAGCGGTCCCTAGTTTGCATAGCAAAGAACTACCGTGTGTTCCTTCTGAAAACGTCTCCTACAAATAAATAAACCTTCTAGTACCTTCTTCACTACATTTCTTAAAGTGCTTGACTATGATTGTTAGGAATGTCAGTCTGCTCAGTCAACATTATTCCCCTCGAAAACGGCGATATGTAAAATTTACTTATTATATTAAATAATTTATTTTAAAAATTAAATTATTTTGCACTTTTACTTATTTTCAACTAAATGAATGCTCCATGCTTTACACGCANAGAAAAGCGGTCCCTAGTTTGCATAGCAAAGAACTACCGTGTGTTCCTTCTGAAAACGTCTCCTACAAATAAATAAGCCTTCTAGTACCTTCTTCACTACATATCTTGAAGTGCTTGACTATGACTGTTAGGAATGTCAGTCTGCTCAGTCAACATTATTCCCCTCGAAAACGGCGATATGTGACATTTACTTATTATATTAAATCATTTATTTTAAAAATTAAATTATTTTGCACTTTTACTTATTTTCAACTAAATGAATGCTCCATGCTTTACACGCAGTTATCAATCGACAATTTTTATCACGCTGCCACAAATATTGATATAAATATTTTTATGCTTAGGAAAAAACTTCTTTCACTGTATTCTGAAAATAACTTTCTCCAGTGTGTGCATGCACTCATATATACATATTAGGGCTAAAAAAGGTACAAAAAATCTTATATCCTTTTCTACAGAAATTTGAATTATAGGTACGTTTTTTATAATCTATAACATATTATATTTTGTATTTTTTGTGTCCATATATGTAGTAAATGTTACGGTCACTTCAACGTTATTATTATTTATTTATAAAATTAAATACATAATCATTTAAAAAAAAGATGTCTAGGTATGAGTAGTGTAGTTGCTTTTTAGATTTAGGCAATGGTGTGATCCTGAATATTTCCGCGTACGCAGTTAAGCCAAATGTATGTAGCCCTTGTAATTAATTCAGTCTGATGTGGTCATATTTACAACTTATTTTTTTGCTATAAATCTCCGGCNGTAATTAATTCAGTCTGATGTGGTTATATTTACAACTTATTTTTTTGCTATAAATCTCCGGCAAACACGTTACCTGGAACGATTATTATTCTCCGCGACATCACAAAAGACAGTGGGTGGGCCGTAGCGGTGATAAATGCGTTCGCGGCGGCCACGGATGATAATTATTGCTTACAAATATTTCACATTCAGCCAGGACACTTTTAATTAAAGCCGTAAATCACGGGCGGCCCTTGCTGCAAATACAACTCGCCTCTGTGTGTGTGTGTGCGCGCGCGCGCGACGCGTATAGTTCTGTCGCAGACCAGATGGTTCGGGGTTTTCGCTCATAGGGCAAGGGTACTGCCCTTCGCACCCCTTCCACTCTCAAAATTCGCCCCCCCCCCCTTT
>NQII01000389.1:272514-292238 GCA_002778355.1 Clitarchus hookeri | reverse complement strand
AAAATTCGCCCCCCCCCCCTTTTTCACCGTGTAACCGCGCCAAGGAAGTTTCTCGGACGAAAACTTTGTAAATGGAGGCCAAACACCGTGGGATAACTCTCGCCTCTTGTGGAGCACCCATCCTCCCCTGCTCTTTCTCCGACCCTCTCCCCCTCCTACTTTTCTCCTTCTAACCACTACTTCTTCTTTTCAAAATCAATAAACAAGGAATTGAGCTCGTGGGCTTGGCGAACTTGCCATCAGTCAAGAAGGGGAGCTTCTCTTCCCTATAAAGAAACAAACCCCATACCTCCGTCTCCTGCTCTTGTGTACACTTAAGATTAGGGTCCGCCAGCCCTCCCTCCCTCCGTTTCAACCCCCTTCAACGTCATCTTACAAAGTTTTATAGATTTAGAAATATGCAGCGTTCTTGTAGGCATAAGCTGAAGGGTATCAATGTCTTCTTTGCGTATTAAGTCAATTTCGCTCGATCAAATATTTATTGAGTTAAAAAATCATTTAATTTGCTTAGCAATGAAGTGCATTCAATAATCTTTCAAGTCTCCACCTATTAACTTATCACAAACTTTTTAATGAAACCAGTTAAAAAAACGAAAGTGAATTTTTAAAATTATCCGCGTCTCATGAACGACACGAAATGAGTTGCTTAAACCACAAACAATTCTTTTCATATTATTGTACATTTTATTTTTTTTTTAAATGTGCGTCCTTATTTGGCAAGAACTTTAAAAGTGTGCACGTAACTTTATCATTACGAGATTACTGCCAGTAATATTGTCAGAAAAACTGTAATCGGCGATTGAAATTTTGGATTAAAGAAAATATAGAACATGTTCAAAACTAAAATCTTGAAGGGGAACGAGACATTCAAGGAATCGAAAGAGAAAATTGCCGATATTATGACGTTGGTATGACGTCATAGAGCATTCAGTGAATTGAATTAAATAAAGATTGAATGTTATTGAAAGAAATACTTGATCGTGTGAAAGGGTGTTTACATAAAGAGGAATGTTAACTTATTCCTACAATTCTGAGTGATTTAAGCAGCAGTTGAAACAACATTCTAAGAATTACCTGGATGGTAAAGTTTTCCACAGTTGAAATATTCAAAGTTAAGCATTTTCAGATATATCGTTGTCACGCTATGTCCCACTGCATTAGTACGAATCCACACAGTCACCAAGTGTGTCACCTGTAGAACTAAAAAATTGCCGTGTTTCCCTAGTCACTGCTCGCTCAATACCCGCGACAATCAATCATATTTAAGCACATGTTGTACGCTGGCTTGACTTGTAAGTCTTGAGGATTGATGCCGCTGTCTAAGAACACCTGTTTCTCTTTTATAAGGAATTCCACCATAATTTTCACAGTTGACTTGGAAATCCTGGTAATTCAAGTATAGGCTATATCATTTGTTAACTTTTTTTTTTATAAGTAGGCAATGTGGTAAATTAACTGGGTGGAGTAAATAACGGTATTTACGCATGCACTCACCATGTCTTTAAACCCTGGTTGATTAGTTTGCAGGATTGTAGTTTAAACTTCGGATGCATCTGTACTTGCATAATTTTTAAGCAATACAAATTAAACGTTTATTGGCGCCTTCTAAAATTAACTTATTTTCCGTAGGGCCACGAACTTAGCGGTTTCATTCCACCGTCACTTATGCGTGTGGAAGTGAATTTAAACAGATACTATACTGCAGCTTTAAAAAAAACTACGAACTGTTAGTTTTCAACTCTAAAGCCTCTTTGATAAATTATGCAGTAATATTCATAAATTAGATTGCCACGTCATAAACATTTTGTAATTGTGGCAAATATTTTAGGTACATATATATATATTTATATTTTCTTAACAGACCCGAAACATTTGAAATTACTTTTCTGACCGTATTTCATTACGCTGTAGCATGCAGAGTAGCCTGTTTCTCAAACTGGAAAAAGTAATAATAACCTTATGACTAATGTAGACTAAAAGGCCGAGTACGTGAACATAGTTAGTTGAGTGTAATAGAGAAATACGCTTCCGTTAAATAACGTCACAATAAAATTTTTTATTTAAAAAAACTAGAATAATTGAAAATTTTACTACTTTACTATTTTATGTTATGTAGACAGACACACTATATGCACACGTCACTCCGTGCAATTACCAATTTTCGTATTGGCTTTTTCTAGCAAATCCATTTTGCATATCATAAAATAATATGCATGGTTTGATAAAAATTAAATAAGTCAGTGACCCAATTTTTGTTTAGTTTTCTGAATTTCTCTTTTCGTTACACCTCCATTTGGAATTCCCTGCAGTAAGTGTTCTTTTAGTGAAGTGAAAACCCAGCTGACAAGCGGCATCGTCCGGCGCGATTCCCACATGCGGAAATCCAGGAGTGACCCCACCTGGAATCGAATCCGGTTATCTTAGGTGGTAGGCGAGTAGTCTGGCCAGTACAAGCGTCTATTTCACCTCTGTATTCGTAAGTATTCTGTGATTGTTTACCGTACAAGACGAGTAATTTACTCTGTTTATGTAGCAAGCTCTTGAAATGTTGACGGACGTTGGTAACAGACCCATGTAACTTTGGAAACCCAGCTAGGCCTGCAAAAATACGCACTTTACCTTGAAAATATTCCGTTCAACTAGACGTAACTTAGGAAATTCCTTTTTCCAAGTCACTAGATACCGTTCGAGTCTTCTTTCCTTCTTTCGGAGTGTTTCAACATTTCCAGTTTGTTTGTAATTGTCTGTTTCGTCAGACGCCTATTACACCTATCATTCCTATTCAAAGACTTCCTCATTGCCTAACAACAGAGAATTTCGTCAGTCAGAAAAATGGAGATGTAATCGCAGAGCAAATTTCAGGTCTATTGACATTTGTGGAGGATCTGAAGGGTCGCGGCAATAGCAAACACTAAGAGCCGCGCACAAATGTGCATTCAATTAACAGTATTGCCAACTCTATCTCGGCAAGATGAGCAGATGACACTTGATGGACACATATACTAAAGATGAGGTAGATCGATCTCGCTGGCTGCGCACCACCAATCTCCGTGTCCCAACATTGATCTGGTTTTCTGCCAACACGTCTAGCGAAAACGGCATGGTTTAGATTTTAGGTTAGAAAATTGATCTGTTGACAATTTTTTAATGCAGTTTGATTAAACTCAAATTGGTAAAAGTATTTTATTCATATAATAGTGCTTGACATTTAAAAATTAAGATATAAGCAAACACGTTTACCATTGTTGACCATGTGACTTTGAAAGTTGTGTACGATTGGGGTAGGTCAATGTTGGGTACATGCGCAGAAGACGATTAAGCCATCTACCTCGTATTTATTCTATGGATGAACATAGCATGATCGCGCTGCAAGGGAGTCAGGACCGCCAACCATTAACGATTACGAAGCAAATTAAACTGATACAGAACCACAACCTGCCAATATAAATACAATCATTATTTTACTTTGTGGAATAGTTGAAAACTTATTTTGTTTTAAGGTTTCGAATTTAAATATAAATAAAATAATTCTCCTCTGTCTTCTCAACATAATTAAGATTCTTTTTAAAGTGGTTTTTCATGGTAGGGCATACGTCAGGAGATAAAATAGTTCTTGATCTTTGATGCAGTATTTTTTTCTCTGGCATTGTAACACTAGCCAGTGATACTTTGCTAGCAGTTTTCTTCCCAAAATTAATTTTCCCGGGACGTTGTAGCCCACTGTAAGTGTTTTCGTATAAATATTGAAATATGTTTATTCCCGCCTTCAGGTGAGTTTACTAAGTAAATATTTATTGCGATTCTTTCTTTGTAATTTTATAAAGCAACACACTGATGACAAAATGTTCTCTTTTCATGTGGGTAATGCGAAAAGTAGTTGGTTCCCTAGCCATCTTCAAATGTTCCACCCAATCTTCTGGTACGTTTCTTCGTTTCTTCTTATTTGTACGGTATTATAAGTTCCAACCAAGGTAATATATACGTGTGATCAGTTATAAGGTTTTATTGCATTACGTTTTTGGTGAACATGCTTTACAGCCAATGAAATGTTGTTTTTATTTCAATAACAAGAGCCAGCCAACATGAAACAGCACAAGAAGAGTTCAACGCCGTATCTCAGACGAAGGAACTGGAGCCGCGGTGGCTGAGCGGTTAGACTGCTCGCTTCCCATCAAGGCGAACCGGCTTCAATCCCCGGCCGGGTCACTCCGGATTTTCGGAAGTGGGAATCGTGCCGGACGATGCCGTTGGTCGGTGGGTTTTCTTGGGGATTTCCCGTTTCCCCGGCCCTTGCATTCCGGCGCTGCTCCAATCTCACCTCATTTCACCATCATCGGCTCTCAAGACTTCGTTGTTAAGAGCTGCCCAAATCTCTCATCTCACGAAGGAACTGATGTGTGGGTCGGCCCTTGTTTCCGCTAAGGTGCGCAGCGGCCTGCGTTGAGTATTTATTTTGTATTTCTGTGGAATGTGTACTGTTGCTCTGAGACATGGTATAGTGGTCTGACGGTGCAGTTCAGAACGGAACAGTACATTGCATCTTATTTTCGATAGAAAAAAAGTTTGGCCTATACTTTTTCGTACTATGCCATTACAATTTAGTGTAATGTCCTCAAAAGAGTTAATACAAGGTGACAGCGATCGGCACATCAGTAAGCACGCACAAGTCATAGTGCATGACATATTTAATGACGACCAAGTGTGGTGCACCAGATCCGTGCAACATTCTTCACAAAAGAGTTTACCAGAAGCTAGTACGAAGTCCTTCGGAAGTAATAGGTAATGACGAAGAACACATAGCACACTATTTGGAAAGGTCTTCAGTACACTGTGTCGTGAGTAAATATCATGGATCTTGGTTAACTCAGTAATTTGGATACCAACCTTTAAAAACAAAATACTTGCACCTAAATTCGCACATTTTAACACACAAAAACTGCGTGCTCCTTTTAGAGTTGGCAACGATGTAGTAAACGTAATTCCATGTAATAACTTCTTATTAAAAGAGCACCATTTAAATTTGTTGGCACTGAATTTATTTACTTTTATTCAAGTTCGTTTTGTGATCACAAAAGTAAGAATAAGCATGTTAGTAAAATATCTACATCTATAAAAATCATTACCGTTTCGTTTGGTTGACGTATGAAAGAAGTGATCCGGTCCGTTGCGACGTTAATTTTACATATGGTAGAAGGATGCATGCAGGCAGGAAAGTAGATTCTAAGCAAGGCCATCTAAAGTACTAGCTAACTGCGATCAGCCTATTCAGTGGTCAATACTTAAGCCCATTGCATTTTTTTTGTATATCTACAAGAAATTCTTTGTAAACTAGTTACCGAAGATATTTTTGAAATTCTACAAATATATTAGTGTAAATTTCACAAAACCTTTGCTTGGAATGGATGAAACTAATGTTGAATTTTAACAAGCAAGTGGTATACACTTAATGTTTATTATAAACATTGAGCTACGTAAACAATTTTGTTTTTTTCCTACTATAATGTGTTGTAAATATACAATATTTTAGATGTAATGTTTCAGCTGTAGAATTGAAAGAAAATCTTTGGTAAGTAATTTGGAAATAATTTTTTTAACATGTACTGAATTTTTTTTTACTCTGCGTTTATCTTGTTATAGCGTACTTGAACTACGCCTTCACGTATAAATGTTTTGGAGTGTCCACACACTGTTTTCTCAAGAACGTAAAACATGAAAAATTCTCAGCACTCCGAAACACAAAGTATACGCGATTCTCGTCTTTGTTATTAAGAAGATTATTTTGAAAGCTGCCACGTTGTAGTTTGCCAGGGAATTGAATATTTCGCGAGTTTTGTGATGTGTATGCAAGTGGCGATTTGCCGTCTGGTTGTAGCCACTATAATAATTAGGGTTTACTCTTGGCTGGGCCGTCACGCCATTCGTTCCTTTTGTTTCCACGTCTTTATAATTGGCTTCCAGCCCTCCAGAACTAGTCAAATGTGAAAAACTGACTCGAATGTGTAAGAGTTTTAAGTTTGACTAGCCATTAAACGAATTTGAGAACAATTTAAACTGTCTACAAATAATCAATTTTCTTAGCGATAAATAGAAGGTTCAGTGCACGACTAGATCAATTCCATGTAGTTATGTTAATGAGAAACAAAAGATTTATGTAAAAAATGTATTGCTTTTTTTTGGAGGACATTTTGTCAACAACTTCATTGTTGTTTTGCATCTGAAACTAAGTATTGCCTGTATTTAAATTCCTGTCAGAATTATCACCACGGTGAATTTCACCAGTAATCATAAATAAACGTAATTCATCTACTGTGTTCTGAACCCTCCATCCAACGTGTTTCCGAACACCATCGACAAACTCCGGCAGGGTATTGCTGACGAAATAATAAGATGAAAATGTCTGTACCACTTTTTTCCTAAAGTGACTATTAAAGGAACTATGCGCCCATAAAAACCATGGTTTTTAATTTAATTGAGTTGAAAATATCAGGACCTACTCACGACTAAGCAATAAATTGGAGAATAGTGTTTTGTAGAACGGAGATCTTACACCTGTAACAATGCGGTTGATATTATCATCCCCCGTCATCATGAAAAAAGGGGTGGCCACCCTTTTTTACACGAGAAATGTGACCAGTAAGCTGTAAGCTAGTTGTTGATATAACTTAAGAATCAGAGCATCGTGAAGTCAAATACCACGTGGTTGCACCGCCCAGAGATATGCGTGTTACCAACCTCGCAGGCCACTCGCTTTCTGTTTTGCATACGTACTCTCCGAAAGGATTTCGCGAAAACGGCTCACCTGAGAGTATTCCCACAAGACGACCATTTTTGTTGTTTAAGATGTAATGATTCTTAAGTCGTCTCAAAAACTCGCTTACAGCTTACTGTTCACATTTTTCGTGCAACAAAAAGGTGGCAACCTCTCTTTTCAAGATGATGGGGTATGATATAACCAACCGCATTTTCACAGGTGTAAGATCTCCGTCCTACAAAACACTATTCTCCGATTTGTTGCTTAATCGTGAGTACGTCCTGATATGCTTAACTCACATTCAAACCATGGATTTTAGGAGCGTGTAGCTCCCTTAATAATCACTTTGGGAAACAAGTGGTACACACATTTTCGTCTTATTTTTCGTCAGTAATGCCCTGCCGGAGTTTGTCGGTGTTGTATATAGAAACATAGTGATTGAATTTCGAGAAACACGTTTTGGGTGACTGCTCTGAATTATTACACAATTATTCTACGTTTTATGCATCGATACGCTGAAGTCACCCTTTTCTGAGGATGAATTAAAAACCCCAGTGTTAGGTGTTGACACCTAAACCTTATCTATCTTTATTTTCAATTATTTTCCCTGGAATAATTTTCTTTGTTATATGCCTATGGTTATTGTCATACATAATTTTTTGAAATTTCACTTTAATTTCCAAATAACGTATTCGTGATAGAGCTGAGTCTACACATACACAGGCATGTCAGAGAACTAACTGTGTCAACGTAATACGTAATTTTTAATTTCTTGTATTGGGAATGTTTCTCCATTATAACGCGTTTAAGTTTGAGAGAAGACTATGAGCCTAAATTTCACCGCTAAAATAAGTATGATTTATTATAATTATTATTATTGAACGCACTATCATATAACTTAGGTATCAAAAAAGCACACATAATATTAATGCATGCGAAGTAATGTATTGAATGTGGAGATACATATTCCTTTACAGTTCCCAACAAAATATTGCGCGAACACACGAACCACTGTGCATAGCCGAACGTCCACGCGGCTATGAGAAACTATAAGGCGCATCGCCACTAAGTGCGTGTCACCACATGAAGACGCGTGGGTTCGAAAAGGGGGAGAGGGAAGCTGACCCCACTCGCTAGCTCTCTCTTTCTCCCTGCCTCTGTCTCCACGTGGTCGATACGGTTCAAGTGGCGCCGATGAAATATTCATCGGCCCCGGACTGCGGGAACTTATATCTTGGAGTCGAGCCGGCGCAGGTCAACGGGACCGAAGGAAGACTTCGGTTTTGTCCCTGACCACCGCCTATCACACTGATTCGTCGTTGTTTCGGGCCTGCTGTTTTTATCCAGGTCCACCCCCATTACACCGACGTCTAGTGGGGCGCTTGAAAACCACCGACCAACCAAAACAGGTAAAAGGTTATCTATCAAATAAGCAAGAACAAAAAACAACAACAGTAGCATTAAAAGGAGTAACCTACGAATTTATGAACACAAAAGCTTCTTTCATAAAAGACTTTTAATGACGATGATTAATTTTTTAATTACGAAAACCAAAATTGAAATCGACACCACAAAACATGTTACTCGTGCAAGGCATAGTCAGGATTCGAACATCCCCCCAACAATGGCATGGAGATTGGTGCTAGGAGGTTAAAGTATAAAAGGACGAAAAAAATTTACAACACCTTGACGATATGCGTCACTTTTTCACGATGCAACAACGCAGGTAACACGTGATCAAAAGTACAGACAAAACCTGGCAATAGAAGCTAAATACTGATAGCGCTTAACGCCATATAAGTATACAGTGTATCCTCCTCGGGCATCAACACAGGCGTGTATTCTCGCATGTGAACGGTCGTATAGGCTATTCACGGTACAGTGAGCATTTTTTGAAGCCCTCTCATTTAGAATAATAGTCAATAAATATATTATATTGTGGCTTAAGACGATAACATTCGAGTCCAGTGAAATACACACTTTGTTTATTACTTATATGGCAATATATATATATATATATATATATATATATATAAGTGGCGGAAGGATAACAAATGGCTTAAAATAAAAAAAGTAACTAGGGCCTCGAAAGTGCTCACTTTACCGTGAGCAGCCTATACACGCGAGGAATGTCATCTTGAGGTATAGTATTCCGAGCCTCTTACACCTGTTGTAGCAATTTTGCGAGATTCTCTAACAGCCGCAAGTGCACACGAGAGCACGTAACCGTCTTCTAGGAATGGAGATAGGTTGTCTGCCACACACGTCTTCCAGGCGCACAAGATACTGTTTAGTGCATTGCTGTTCATGGCGTAACGAAGTAAATGGTACAACGCCATCCGTTTTTTTTTTTCGATTGTGTATTTGTCGTGCGAACAACAGGCGTTATGAAGTCCATGTGCTACTTTAAGAATTCTCTATATCTAAAAGTAACCATTAGTAGGCTAAGCCTGCATCAATATGTGTGAGTAAAAATGTATACATTACGGTAGTTAACAAGTCAAAGAAGAATTCTTTCGTTTTAAAAATATTGATTTTCCATATATATGTACTTTTCCTGGTTAATTTTTTCATACTTTTTGTGGAACGATTATGTTCGTTTCTTGACCAGACGAAATTAGCTTAAACAAGAAATTACTGATAACTAATGAGTCTTCTATTGCCTAGATGGGTGAAAATAAATTTTAGTGAAATTCTTGAAAGCTTACATGGTAGGCAAGCATTGAGGTCTCATTGGCAGCAATATCATTAGAGATGACACCAGAAACATGTAAAACCATACAAAGACAATTAAAATACCCGAGTGACTTACCCGGTATTCAAATTCAGAAAAATCCTTAAAACTAAGCTAGCTTGCAATCAACTGCATCAAGGAGGTAGGATTCGGAGCATCTACCTTGGATGTAGTCAGTCTAATGTTTTGAATGATAGGGTTCACTAACCTGAAATATTTACTCGGCCATCATTTTAAAAATAAGTGTCTGAGCCACTTAAACACAAACGTTTACATGGCCTTACATTACGCTACTTGTGCGAAAAATTTGATGGAAATCAGTTGATTGGACCTAGAGAAAACCATGTTTTCTTAAATGGGACTATATTACAAAATTGCTTAATAAGAGGCTCTGTACACAATGTTTGTAATATATAATTTCAGCAAAAAAGTTTGATTCAAATTTTTTAAATATAAAACAGATATGCCAAACATATTAAAATATTTAAATGGCCACCATTTTGAAAATCATTTCCTTACCCCAATTAAATTATGTAACTTTACTTGGCCTTCTGTAGGTATGCAACATTTTTTGAAAAGTAGTAGAATTATTCTGCAAATATGACAAAATATTCACTTAACTCACATGACACAATTTACAAAAAAATCCGGCAAAGGAGGATCTCTGTATGCATATCGGTTGATTGGTCCTCGAGATATTGCATTAAACCTCCATTAATCGTGTGACGATCTTCATAAATGGAGGGTATAAAGTGCAATTATTAGCACATTCGATTAATGCCACAGATAAAATATACAAAGATAAATTTAAATCTGTAACATATTTTCGACTAAGCTAAAATGTTTGTATATGCACCATTCATAAAATAAGAGAACCTTGCATACTTAAAACATATAAATTAATATAACCTGCCAAAGTAAAACTCATTCGCCAAATTTGAAAAAATCGGTTGATTGTTTCCCGAGATGATATAATAATAATTATATTATATTTGGCTATTTAACAAAATGGTGGAGCAATGAGGTTTGCATATACCATTTTGTTGGATACGACTGATACTATCAGCAGTAAAGATAAGATTAAATTTATTTTCAATTTCGTAAATAAAAAATTCTATAATAAAAATTTCATATCGTCACCATTTTAAAAATTTGTATATAAGATCCACTCAAAATGTGTTACTTCACATAGCCTGTCATATAGCTAATTGTTTGCCAAATTTGGTAGAAATCGGTTAATTTTGGAGATCACATAATTTCAATTTGTAAAGTGATACTTTTTTACAAAATGGTGGGAAAAAGAGATTTTGTGTATACACGTTTGATTGATGTAGTATATACAGCCATCATACAAAGTTTCCATGGAATTAATTACATGGTTTTGACAATATAACATACAAAATTAAAATATTTATATGTTTGCCATTTTGGAAATAAGTGTCTGACATATGCAAAACATATCAGTTAACATTACCTTCAGCAGTACTACTTGTTTGCCATATTATGTCGGAATTGGAAAATTGGTTTCCGAGATATGACATAAAAACTTTATTTATTCGTGTGATATTATATTACAAAATGAAGGACAAAAAAGGCTCAGTGTAGACATATTTGATGTTTGTTATATATGCTCCCAGCATACGAAGTTAAATTTGAATTTATAGAATTTTTTCTAAGATATAGCATACTATGCTGAAATATCTCAATGCTAGCTATTTTGAAAATAAGTGCCTGACATACTTAAAATATATTTGTACATATCAACTGCGGCAGTACTACTTGATTGCCAAATTTGGTAGGAATCTGTCAATTGTTTCCCGAGAAATTACACAAAACCTTGATTAATTCATGTAGTGCTCTCTTAGAAAATGGCATACAGAAGTTGGTTTTTATCTCATTTGATGCTTTTAATAGATAATGTCAGCCACAAAATTTGGTTGAAATTGATCAAATGGTATGGAAATTATACCAAATTTTCCTAATATAGTGAAATGGCCACCATTTTGAAAATAAGTGCCTCATAAATTTAATACTTTGCCTGTCATTTTATTACTTTCTCGCCAAAATTTAAAGAAAATTGATTGAGTAGTTTTCAAGATATAACATAAAAGCTTTATTTATTCGTGTGGTGCTATCTTCCAATGTGGTCAACGAGAAAGGTGGTTATGTGGCTTGTATGATGCTTGGAGTAGATACTTTCATCGTACAAAATTTGGTTGAAATTTGTTAAACGGTATGGTAGTAATACCTAATAAAACTATAAATATTTGTATGGCCGCTATTTTGAAAATAACTGTCCAGTTATGTTTGGTTATTTACATTTACCTGACATGTTAAATGTGGCGAAAATAGGTTGAATAGTTTTCGAGATAAAATGTGAAAGCTAAATTTTTTCATGTTAAGCTATCTTTCAAGATGGCGTAACAACAATATTTACCTCTCTATTTAATACTAACAACTTACGCTGTCTGTGTACACAATTTGGTTAAAATCGGTTTTAATGATTTCCGAGATATAACATATCGCCCTAAATTTTAAAATGACCGCCGTTTTGAAAGTAAGTGCCCGGCATGGCCGAAAACTATGTAAGTCAGGTTTCCTTACTGAATACTATATGTGCATTAAGTTTGGTGAAATAAGATTCACGCGTTCAAAAATTGAAGGGGACACACACACACACATGCTGATACACAACACACACGTGCACACACATAGACACACAGTCAGGAAAGTGAGCTCATAAATCTTTCTTTCCTTCGGAAAGTAGGCTAAAAATGTATTATTTATATAAATTGAGAGACATGTTGTGTTAAACTTACGTCCAATTAGGGGAATTGTTCCTAAATTACATAATCAGATAAAATGACACAGTGCTAGTTTCTCGTGATTTCCGCTAGGGTAGTCTGCTTAAGGCGTAATCAAACATATTGAACGGTGAATTATTTAATTTTAACAATACAAATGTCTGATATTGTTGTGTTATACACATTTATGTCTGTCATATTAGTCAATGATATTTGTTGTTCATGACATAACCAACTTCTTGTTAATGGCTATCTACTAGGGTAAAACGGCATGCTAGTCTAAAGCGTAAAATGACATACTGTGTTATTTTAGCCTATATACTGTGTCATTTTACCTTAAATAAAGTACCGAATGTTAAAACTTCATTATATGGGCGGGCAATGATTTTGTGTGTATTATAAAACTGCTAGGCCTGCTTTTATGATTTTGGAAAGCATACACAGTCGAATCTCTTTATTATGACCACCTGCTAGAAGTGCCATCTGCAACATGTAGCTCATGACGCATGGCCCGTGACGTGGGCTGGTGAAGCAGGTACATAATACGACCGACAGGCTCGCTGTACAAATTGTGCTTTCTGCTGTCATGGGTAAAGGAAGCGATTTAACCGAGTTGTAAAATGGGATGATTATCGCCTTTCAGACCAAGGGGGGCCGCATTTCGGAAACAGTTACGTTCGTGAACTGTTCACGTGCCACTGTGGTAAAGGTTTACCGTGAGTGGACGAATGGCACCATTGGGAATAATCATCGTGGAAACTTAGGAGCTCCAAGCGCCATTGATTCCTGAGGCGAACGGTGACTACGACGGTGCGTGAAGCCCAACCGACAAGCTACAGAGGAACAGCTCATCGTCCAAATGAACCATGGGGCATCCAGACACGTGTCTACCTCAACAGTTCAACAAACCCTTCTGCGAATGGGGCTCCGGAGTAGACGGAGGGTGACTGCACCCGTGCTAACACAGGTTGATCGACGAAAACGACTGGAATTTGCTCTACAGTATGACCCCTGGATCGCTCCTGATTGGCGACGAGTCACGGTTTCAGCTGCATAGAACGGATGGACGTCAGCCTGTCCGGCGAGAAACGTCGGAGAACAGACACCCTGCATAAATTGCTGAACGATAACAAGGGGGTGGGAGCAATGTTATGGTCTGGGGAATGTTCTCGTGGTATTCTCTAGGCCCCATCGTCCGTGCAGAAGGCACTGTTGATCGATTTGTCAATGAATCCATCCTCGGCAATCACGTCCACCCTTATATGATGATTGTCTTTCCTCGGGAGAATGGGATCTTCCAGAACAATAATGCGCCTTGCCACACGGCTAGAAGTATCCGCACGATTTATGTATATTATCTGTTATTTTGTTCAATTAATGTGTTGTTTGAATGTTGAACTAAATAAATAATTACAGATTTGCAGTATAAAAAGAATGATTTAAGATAGATATCACAAAATAAAAATGGTATGTCAATTTATGCTAAGCGTAAGAACATTAACCCGTAAATTTATCAGGTAATAAAAGTTAATTTTCAAAGATGTTTTCTACCGGTTTTTACTCCAAATACATATTTAAGGTAAGAATTATTTTTATGGCAAAGGACAATTTTAGAGTACGTTTTAGTTTGTACTGTGTTTAACACATGTGGCTACGCTAAAGCTGGCGTGATCTACAGAATATGCGTGGTGGTTCTTAATCTGTTTCACATGCTGCCTTCCTTGACTTTGTCACTATCTATCACTCAATGGTTCAGTAATCACTCAACGCTATCTGAAGTGTTTTCACGCTGTAGTTGCACTGACCNGAGTACGTTTTAGATTGTACTGTGTTTAACACATGTGGCTACGCTAAAGCTGGCGTGATCTACAGAATATGCGTGGTTCTTAATCTGTTTCACATGCTGCCTTCCTTGACTTTGTCACTATCTATCACTCAATGGTTCAGTAATCACTCAACGCTATCTGAAGTGTTTTCACGCTGTAGTTGCACTGACCGCACGTGTAGATGTTAGGCGTTTCTCAAACTCATAAAAAAAATGACGGTCCTTAATTAGTCTTCCACGATTGTAGAACGAATGTAATTATGATGGTTTGATTGGACGGTGTCTATTGCCAACCATGAGACTAAATAAACATACACAGACTTTGCAAGACAAATAAGAAAAAAACCTTTTACAACACCACACAGATAATCAGGAAAAGCTGTTTCCTTGTCAATAGAATATTAAAACGACAAAAATACGGACGAACACTTTAATTTTACAGACAGGACAGACAACAAAATCAAACCAAAATAAAAGACAACACGATGACGAAAACAAGACACCACAGAAGTGAACAAAACCAAGCGATAAAAAAATCCAATACCAGTGTTCAGAGCTGAGCAATAAAAACTCAAAGAAACACGAGAATAAAACAAAAACACAAATCAGGAAAAGTATCCCTTGCCAGATTATAAAACCAAATATATCAACACTACGAATAACACAGATACCACAAAGAAAAATTACCATAAAGATACACCAACAGAGTACATAGAACCATAAAAAACTATTATAAGTCTTCACGACGTTTCGGAGCCTGGAATCTGAAACATTCTTCAGGTGAAATACTGGAAGAACAATCGCAGTAAACTGAGTTGAGGTGGAAAACAGGGAATATACGATTATGGCACTCTTCCAAGCGCACCAATAGGAGGGCAGGTAGTCTCTGATTGGTGGTGCTTGGATGAGTGCTTGCTGATTGGGCCGAGAGGCAGCCTGTGTGTTGTAGGTACTACGGAGTGGAAATGAAGGTCTAATTTGAAGTGGGATTATGCATTTTGGACAACAAAACTTAGTTTTTAATTATTGGCAGCAATATTCCCTTTAATTATAGGCTCTGTTGATTTATGATATTACTATTGCAGTTGATGAAAGCCGATTCTTTAATTTTTCTTTTTATGGCATTTCGCTCTTTGGCTATGGGTACGGAATTTTCCCAGATAATCTTATGATTATTTGACCAGGCATGTTGAGCTAGTTTAGATTTTCTGTTTCATCCTGTGTAGTATTCTTTTTGTGTTCGTTGACACGGGTGGGCAGTGGCCGACCTGTTTCCGTTATGTACACACTGCCGCACTGACAAGGAATTTGATCAATACATTCCTGTGTGTGTTTTTGATCACTGGCTGATTTAACTTTTGTTAGTATAGCTTTTATTGCTGTAGTAGTGTTGAAAGCAATGCGTATCTTATGTTTCTTAGCCAGTCTCCGTATTTTTTCTGATAGTCTTGTAACATATGGAAAAAATGCAGTGGCTGCAGGAGGTTCTGTGTTTTCTGATTTTGTGCTTACTGAATTTCTGGGATACGTCATATTTATAATGAATTGGTGTGGATAGCCATTGCTGAGCAGTTCTTTCTTAATGTGGTCTAGCTCTATTTGTTTACTTTCCCCATCCTAGCATAGGCTCTCGGCCCTGTTCACCAATGTACGAATGACGCCTGCTTTTATGCTCTGTGTGTGGTTAGAAGTGAAATGCAAATACTGGCCAGTGTGCGTTGGTTTCCGATATACTGTGGTGATGATGGTATTTTTTTTTTCTGCATACAAGAACATCCAAGAAGGGGAGAGAGTTATTGCTTTTGGTTTTATAAGTGAACTGTATAGAAGGACTGCGGGAGTTTAGGAAGGTGGAAAATTCTTTGAGTTTGTCCTGACCATTCTGCCAAATGAGAAATTTGTCGTCAACATATCGGTACCATACCTTGCGCGTAGTGTCTGTTTCCGAAAGTGTTGTAAAAGGTTTTTTCGTTTTTGTCTTGCAGTGTCTGTGTATGTTTGTTTAGTCTCATGGTCGACAACAGAAACAGTCCAATCAAACCATCATAATAACATGAACTCGCCATTGCCATTAAACTTCGGAGATAAAATAAAAAACGAATGTTGTTAAATTTTTATTTCTACGGCCAGAAATAAAATTTATAATGTTTATTTGTATACGTATTTCACCTAATGAATCCAGTTTAATTCAAGGAAAGTATTATTTATACAATTTTTTTAAGATTTAAAACAGATATGTGAGTTACATTCTCACTTACCATGTGGTTTGTTATTTTTTATAACATCAAATGTGTGTATATATATATATAAATTTCTATATATACATTAATATATATAATTTTAAGGCGAATAAACCTTGCAACATAATTTTCAAACATCCCTGTCTCAAAGATTTGATCCTTTCGAGATGCCATATACGACAATGAATGTTACAGTCACCCAGACAATTTTCTCTAATTAAAAATATAATTTATAATGTTTAATTAATAGTGCTGCTTAGCACTTTGAAGGGAGGACAGAAAAGTATGTGTGTTTTGTTATTTATGTAGTTTATAAATGGTTTTCATATGCTTTTTCATCTACAGCCAAACGTTAGAAATGTTCTTCTTGTTCTTTTTTTTTATGATACGATGCGTGTGTACCAATGAGATTTCTATTTCTTCTCGTCTTCCCAACAGCAACCTTAGTTTCTCCGAAATTCACAAACTCTATCAGACCGTAAAATATAATTTTTACTATTCTGATCGTAAAGGTACGTTAAAAAAATTTATCTCCGGGATTTCCCTGTTCACGCTTACATGCAAACCGGTTTTTACACTTATGCGTGCAATCAAGTCGTTCTCTGAAAAGCTTCTTATTATTATCTGCACTGTCTAGTATAGCCTGTGCCTGTGCCTTAAAGGTAAAACAGGAGCGAAATACAGAGTAAAATACGGTGTGCACAGCGCCTAGCACTAATTTTCTGTGTAGTTCCTCAGCATGAACCTAAAGTATTAAGATGCAAGCTTAAAATAAAAACCTTATTTGGGTTTTCGTGAATTCTCCCACATATAGATGAACCCCCGCTGCTATTCAACTGTATGTGTGGGCAGTGCCATTATCGCCCGCAGGGCACGTACATCCCGGTGTTTATCGCACTGCCGTTATCAAACATATGGGGCTGTCCTTAGATGAACAGCAGTAACTTAAAATGTTATCGAGCCCACCTCGGCGCGGGCACATATTTCCAGCACATTGACTTCCGCCCACATCGCCTGTCGTCATGTGCTTATCTTTTAGACCAGGACACTATTCCTCGGCAGCTTTCTTGCTGACTTCCAACCCCTTTCTATATACTTAACCTTAGCCTTTCTAGTCCTAGTCTTTGTATACTTCTTGCTACCTATATGCAATGTACATATGTAACATTTCGCGTGCTTACGGCATTGTTCACCATCTCTACACCATTTAATGTTGATTATAAAATGCTTCGTTACTTATGACTTGGTCACCTTCTTTGCGCTTCCTACCTGGGAAGTTTTTTTTTGAACGGCTTTGTAGAAGTTTACTTCTCCAAACCCTCCTTCACCTTCCGATAGACCACACATCTCTGCTTTGGCCACCCACGTCCTACTGAGAAAAAAATAGGATTGCTTTTTCAGAGCAGTATTTTCTTTTGTTCGGACCCACAGCGTCACATTTTCTCAATTAGATTGTGCTTTGTAAACTGTTGATCTCTATGCATGGGCAGAACTGCCTGCGCCTTCTGTTTATTTTCCTGCGTGGTTTCGTTAGTGGTCTAGTGATATTCTGTTGGTATTCTGTAACAATGTTTCACGAATGTGTGCGATTGTTTTGCGGCTATCAAATTACGTTAAGTTTGTTCAGGCAGTCTCAAGACAGTGGGATGTTTGATAGGATTCCGAGAATGAATGTCTTAAGATATTTTGCTCCAGCTCTTCCGTGAGTGAAATAATTAGGCAGGCTCTAGCAGTGGATGGAATTTTCTTACCTCAATGCTATTCTCTTAATGCATACGGAGTTTGTAAATTTACTCACAGATATAAAAAATATAATTTTACCATAATTTCTTGTGAAATATTTGTTAATTTCTAGATTTTATTTGCCTATTTTATGTCGGCGTCTCAAGTAGGCAATGAAAAATAAAAATGTGTGATACCTCTTCCAGCCAAATTCGTTAGAACTGAAAAACTGGAAAATTTATTTAATATGCAAAATTGTAGAACTTTATATGTATTTAGTAATTTTATTTGCATCAGCACAAACATCATGAAATTAAACGAAAATTTATATTTGTTAAATTTGGTTTTATAGTTTAAATATTTTACTTCTACGTATTTTTAAAATTATAATATAACTTCAATATACCTCTCCGGGTATGTTCCACATTGTAAGTACATTCCTAATTCAGAATTCTTTGAACCAAGATTTAATTCCGCCACACGATTCTAAATTTTAGTTATTGCTACACTTCTCGTTCGTCAAGAATGCCTGAAAGTGTCATGGTAAGGCACCAAGCACGCTGTCTGAAAGAGTGAGATATTTGTAGCATGATAACTACTTTGCTCAGAGTGTTACANTGGTAAGGCACCAAGCACGCTGTCTGAAAGAGTGAGATATTTGTAGCATGATAACTACTTTGCTCAGAGTGTTACAGAGCATGTCAAATAAACAAGTTTTCTAAATCAAAGGCAATAAAACNCATGTCAAATAAACAAGTTTTCTAAATCAAAGGCAATAAAACATTTTTCCCTTTTATTTTTTAACACGTGACGCAGACTTCAATAAGGTGTACTAATACTCTTGACAGTGGCTTGAAAGCGAAGTGAAGGTTGCTGATTTCCTGTTTACATTAAATTTTTAAACTTAGGAAATAAAAAAAATTTTTTACCTCTTGTTGAAATTCGTAACAATTTTAGTAGAACAGACATTTTAATATGTCCACGGAATGGCTTTCATCAGGACTATCAACTTAACTTGCACATGTAAGTGGTTCGACAAAATTTAATTTTATCCCGTATTACTTCTGAAGAAGACGTTTATTGTTTTTATTTCAGTGGTAATTTAAATAATGTGATCAAAATTCTANATCCCGTATTACTTCTGAAGAAGACGTTTATTGTTTTTATTTCAGTGGTAATTTAAATAATGTGATCAAAATTCTATAACCAGTCTGGTTATTCCTTGGTTATTACCCTAAAAATTATCAAGAACCTTATTTAAGGAATTACAAATTAAGAAAAGTCAAACGCTTCTTGCTACTTATAATAACTAATGTAGGCTCGTTTATCGAATTGCCATATTTGTTGTGTCAATAACAAACTCATTATAGAGGCGTGTTCATCACGACGATTCTTCACGAGAAAAAAAATACGAGAGAAAATTATGGACAGACTGTTGTTTACACCAAGAATATTACTTTAACCTTATTACATTCCACGCCAGAGGCGAACCGGGTAGTATCGCTATGATTATTTGATCCGCCGTGGCCTTAACGTTGGCCGGATCGATTATCCCGAGTCGTTTCGGGCCGCCCGCCATTTGGACCAGGGCCGCGCACGAGACTAGCGAGTCAATAGTCCGGGGGTTGGAGATAGTACGAAGGGGGGG
>NQII01000389.1:167425-272490 GCA_002778355.1 Clitarchus hookeri | reverse complement strand
GGGGGGGGGGGGATGGATTATTTCCGTCTCCGCCTTGCGATTGCCGTTATATTTCCAGCTGGGTTCCGGCTGCAAGATTGTCCACAGGTGAGAGCTTTGGGCGGCTCTTAACAATTAAGTCTTTATTAATTTTATTTCGTTATATACGTCCTTCTGATGAACACCAGCAGTTCCGCGACATGTAACATGTCATGCGTACACATTTCAAATTACCTAGAAATGTATGTATACATCAACAACATACTTAAAATAAGACATGATATTCCACAGTTAAAAATAATATTCAATATTCTTTTAAAAAAAAAAACAAATAAAAATACAAATACAAACTAGTTGAAATATGCAGTAATATATAATTAACGGTTCACTTTTACAACATATTTATATAGGATATATGATTACCACAATACACAAAAGACATCACAACAATATTCAGAAAATGATAGTGTATGTACACAATTTCAACGTCATACAAGCAAACCTCAGCAACTATGTTAAAAGACTTTGAAAGACGGTAATCTTTTAAAATTGCTCTAAATTAATTAAAATGCATAGCCAATGAGGCTGAAGTGAGGTGATTATGGATCAGCGCTGGAATGCAAGGGCGGGGGAAACGGGAGATCCGCGAGAAAACCCACCGACCAGCGGCATCGTCCGGCGTGATTTCCACGTGCGAAATTCCGCGGGAGCGACTCCCGTCAGTAATCGAAGCCAGTTCGCTTTATTTATGAAATATAATATTTCGTTAATAATTGAAATGAATTAAAACCGAGAGGTGTGTTGATAACACCTAGTAAAAAAATATTTATTATGCATAATATTATTACACCGAGTGAGCACGGATGTGGTGCGTTGTGCATTTGGTATGATTTTCTAGTCTAGGTTAAACTTTGTTTGCACGACGCAGAGGAATATCCTGGAAGTAGAACTTTAGAAGGGCTTCATAAAAGTTGGAAATAACCGTGAATGGACTATATAGTTTTATCTCCAGACTACGAAGTTCTATGTTATAATCGCAGATAAGCAATGGATAAGTATGTCGATTAATTATGTAAATATAAGTTAGTTTAATTTGAAAGATACTCAGAAGAAGAAAGGAACCAGGTACTTACTGTAAGCCAGCAATTGCGTTTCCTGCGATTAGCGTTTCACTANAAGCCAGCAATTGCGTTTCCTGCGATTAGCGTTTCACTAACAGAAACAAAAGATTCAGTTTAAGAGTGTGTGCCGGCCAAATTTTTTGCAGTATTCCGAATTTAATTAAAACAATAAATTAAATTTCAAGTTTTCATTTTTCTTCGCACCGGTGTCCTCTTAATGGTATGCGAACCACCTGCTAACTAGATATGTGCAAAATAGTTTTTTAAAAGTATTTAAATGCTAAATGCAAATACTTTCTTGTTTTTCTATTTCAAATACAAAATACAAAATTGTTTGAAATNAACAGAAACAAAAGATTCAGTTTAAGAGTGTGTGCCGGCCAAATTTTTTGCAGTATTCCGAATTTAATTAAAACAAGAAATTAAATTACAAGTTTTCATTTTTCTTCGCACCGGTGTCCTCTTAATGGTATGCGAACCACCTGCTAACTAGATATGTGCAAAATAGTTTTTTTAAAGTATTTAAATGCTAAATGCAAATACTTTCTTGTTTTTCTATTTCAAATACAAAATACAAAATTGTTTGAAATGTAAATATTTCAATACAAAATGCAAAATACATTTTTTCAAAAATACTTTTATTTAAATAAAAACCTTGTAGGCCAGTTACCACCATATTTATAAATTTATTTCAGAGATTTTTAACACTGCTATTTGTTTAAATTACTAATCCTGCGTGTTACGTCTATGAGGCCTCATTAACATACCACAAAACGAAAATATACGTTCTAAAGTTACAGAAATTGATAAACAAGTGTTATATTTTAGGAAAACTTTTTTACTATTGGATACTTATTTAATGAATCTAAACTTGTGTCACTATCTCTTAAATATTGCAGGGTTTCTAAATCAACGGTAGTGTTTGCGTTATCAATTGCTACAGAAGAATTAGAGTACTCCACAAACAAATAACAAGATTAATTTTCCCCCTTTTTCTTCTCAGTATAATTATGTGCTCTTTTAACATCTTCTTGTTTAATTTTTTGGACCTCGGCAAAAAACAATTCCTTTATGTATACTCTGTTTTCCCTCGGCACCAATTTCAGTTTGAAAAAAAGGATAGGACACGGATGCTAATATGCTTTCTTTAGCTTTCGGTTCCTCCAATTAATAAAATCGTTCAAAACGTTTTTTTTTTACTTTCTTGTATGATATCTATTAACACACAAAAATGTTTTGGATTGTCCATTTTTAAGTCACTTAAAATTCGCTGTATTCTCATTAATTCAGGCTGCAGGCATCTGTAGAATACTTCTTTTTCTCCCTCCAAAATTCTAATGCCTTCAACAATAGGTTTGGAACAGCTTATGTATTCATTAAGAAACGGTATTTCAACTTCTTTAAAAGCTACCAAACCAAGTTTTCTTAGAGTTTCATTCAGGGTCTCCCNTCATTAAGAAACGGTATTTCAACTTCTTTAAAAGCTACCAAACCAAGTTTTCTTAGAGTTTCATTCAGGGTCTCCCCACTGACAATATGTCTTGAATATAATTATAATATGAATTCCAGCGTGCTGGACATAGAGAAGTAGGGGATTTTCCAGTTGTGTCTAAATAGGTTTCACAAGCTTTTGGAGACCTTGAACACAGATTCCACACAGCTTGACATTTTGCCAAGGCTGTANTCTAAATAGGTTTCACAAGCTTTTGGAGACCTTGAACACAGATTCCACACAGCTTGACATTTTGCCAAGGCTGTATTATGAAGTTTCTTGTAGGAGTTGTTTTGACATCTCGTCTTCTCTATATCGTAGGAAGGAATTAAATGCAATGTGTGGGTAGCACATCTTTCATGATAAGGTAGTTGATACTCTTCAAAATCTTCAGATGATTCGGGAAATTCTCTGAGTCGTAACACCTCATCATGATCATCATTATCATCATCATCAACTTCAATATTTTTAATGTTAAATGTTAGCTGAATCTCTTTCACATATTGTGTCTGTTTCTGAATCAGGTTTCCCATATATTTTAAAGGCTTTAACCATATTTAATCCATTGTCCGTAATCGTATTTACAATTTTTGATAATTTCAAATCAAACTCAGAATGGATGTCAACATTCAGTTCAGCTACTTTATCAAATGTATAAGGTCCTCTAAATCTCCTGCAAGCAAGGGTAGCCCTTGTTTCTTTCAAATGTTTTACAATCAATATAATGAGCTGTTACACCCAAATAGCTCCTTTTGGATGATGACCAAATGTCTGCTGTGGTGCATACAAAATCAACCCCTTTTATATTTTATTTAGTTTTTCCTTTGTATTCCATATAAGATTCAGAATTTTTTTAAATTCAAGTACAGCGGCACATAATTTTTGGTGGGTTAGATAAGTGCTGATCACCTTAAATTAGAGCCTTTAATGAATTATTTTCTACAATTGATATTGGTGACTTAGTATCAGCTAAAAAATTCACAACCAACTTATCAAAATTAATTGGCTTTGGTAAGGTAGTTGGAAGTGTGGTTTGTTTAATTATTTTTGATGTACCAGCAACATCGCCAATAGCAACAGCTAACTTCCTCTTCTTAGTATGTTGAGGTTTGAGTTTCTCGTACTCCTCCAACAGGTCAGCATGCCCTTTTCTCTGAAAAATAATACATAATGTGTAATAAATTATGTAATGTGTATAAAGTACATTACCTTACCACCAGCAAAAGTGAAAATAAAAAATATCTTAGTTGGTACTTATTTGGTACTTGGGTCTCAGATCAGAATAACTATTAATTTAGGTACTGCAAACTAAAAATAGAAGAAACATAACCTTCTGACTTACTTTTAAATGATTCAAGAGGTTTTTAGTGGCATTAAGACTTCCTTTCAATGTTTTTGAACATATATTGCAAGCTGCAGATACACTGGTCTCGCTTCCAGCTTCATTTTTAACATATTTGAATGAGTGCTTTAATATAAATGGAATGCTCTTATTGTCGTCCTTGAAAAAAAAATGTTTTATTACATTATGCAACCCTTTTGTTGTGTAAACAAATTAACACAATTAATGTACCTGTAAATTACACAACCATGCGATATACTAAACCAACTCATAGTAATAAAAAAAAATATAAAAGTAATCGGCAAGAACATAACCTAATTTCTTAGAACAAAGATCGATAATAGTTAAAATTTAGATTATATAAGTGGGTTTGATTGATGTGCTGCGAGTACTTATGTCAATAACTACGTATTTGTAATGTTTTAATTGCGTTTTAAGAATTAACATCCATCAAACAAACAAAACCAACCTAAAAACTACAAACGAAACAATCACAACAGATAGGCAAGTCGGTGGTGGCGCGGTTGATGGCGTGTCTCATGGAAAGTGTAAAGTTCAAAGCAGCCAGTGACGGAGTTTCTCTCTCTTTATTTTTTTTTTTTATCAGTAAAGGGAGTTAAAATCTTATGTAAAAAAAATTCACTTAGTAGGTTTCTGCTTGTTTTGCGAATAGCTATGTTAATTTTGGCTAATGGGGTGGCAATGGCTTGAATAATGCTAGGAAATGTCAATTTATTCTAAACCGGCTAAACAAAGAAACCAGTAGTGACAGCTATACGAGGAGAAAGTTGTCTGTCTTATTACACGGGGAAAAAAAAAGTTACTACTAATACTGGGCTTTCCTAAAATTATTTTTTCCTTGATAAAAAATAGTTTAATGTAAAGAAAAGCTCGGTAATCACCAACGCATTCTATAAACTCGGAGCAACAGCTGACTTGAGTTTTACGGGGACATCCTGTAAAATATTTTCCGTAAAATTAGAGATCGCGGATTTGCCTGTATCTCAGCGAATAAATGCTCCAGGAAATACAATAAAACTTAACCTTTACCTTATTAAATAAATCTGAAATGAAAACAGTTAAACTAAAACTTTGACGGCTGCTCTGCGCAGTTTCCTTAAGATAAATGAGAAACGTACAAAGTGCTGTCTGTAGTTAACACTATGAGAAATGACAACAAAATATTTGCTTGGATACAGCCAAAAAAAATATATTTAGTTGCCTCAACAAAATATTTTGTTGAGTAAACAAAACTTGAACAGCAACAAAGATAATTTCATACATCTAACAAAACACACCCTTAAACAATACCTCTGTGTTGGGCCAATAGAAATTAGACTGCCAACAAAAATTTTTGCTGAATCAACTGTATATATTTGTATGTCCACTCGTTTGATTGCCTTCGTTTGAAAATACAGCTCGATAGTTTGTTTGTATTTTTTTGTGGAAATTGTGATAGTAACAATGTTTGTTAGTGGATTTATTACATACCTAATAATGCTATAAAAATCCTAATAAAGTAAGTTCAATGGGAAACAAAAAAGCAAAGCTACAAAACTTGAAATATTTATTTGCGCACTTTTTACAGTATTACAGTAGTCGCTTAAGCTAAGGGTTGATTAGACGTAACGCTTGGGCGCAGCTTATCTAGGTTCGTATTTCGGCCGGGCTTCAAGCTTTTTTATACTAACCGAAGCTGTTGAATGTACCTAGAGAGAAACAAGTATTTGGTTGCACCAACCAAACCTTTGTTTAGGGCAGCGAAACCTAAGAAAAATAAAAATAATTTGGTTTTGACAACAAAATGTGTATTTTATTGCTCCTATACAAAAAATTCATTTGGTTGCGCCAAACAAACATTGTTTGATTTATCAAAAAATTAAGTATTTATAGGGTTTCATCGTCCTACTTTTAAGTATGTATGTTGCGAGCAATTCAGATTCCCCGGAATGCATATTGCAGTCTAAAAAGGAACCACGCAAAGCTACAATATAACCAAACGTGACCTTGAAGCGTTTAAAATTTTTAGTAAGGAGTCTCCTTAAATATTTGATGTTCAGAAAGGTTAAAGTTCTTTGCGCAGGCCTAGGGAAACTGGAAAATGGACCGAGAAAGGTCTCCTTCCAGTAATCCGCAATTCTGAAAGCGTGCGCCGGGGAAGTTAATCGGGAAATATTTCCTCAGGGGTGGAGAATCTGCCGTCCCGTGGGCGACACAAATACTGATATAAATGCAGCAAGTTGGCGCGGACTTTTCGCTCCGCTCGTGTTGATTCGCCTGGGTAGCCATCTTGGATAGTTACACGCCTTCCATTTTCACTCGTTTCTTCTTTGCACAATTTTCAATGTTGCTATTCTGTCTTTAAAATGTATTATCAATCGCCAGAGCTACGCCATCCCCATAGAACACAACGCTTATGACGAAATATGGAAAATGTAAATCCACTTAGTATAGTATTCTTTTACAATTACGTAGTGTACGCGAATACCTACATGTTTTGTGAGAAGAGGTGTAGCTGTGTAATCTATATCATTGTCAAGTTAACAATGTTTTTAGTAAGTAACATTTTTTCTTATTTATAAATATATATTTTTCTCAATATTTGTTACACACGAAAGAAATTGGAACTTACGTTTACATAATATTCAGCCAGATACACTTGATTTTGAAGTTATGGATTTTATCTTTCTATGCTTTCTGCCTTCTTAATGCAAAATGTCATGCAATGTCAAAAATGTTTCTACACTTCGAAGATATTTTGCACGGCTTTTTAAACAAGATATCAAAGGAAGTTTGATGAGAATAAAAAATCAAAGAAATAAAAACTTTCATTAATTTTTCAATTGGAATTATGATCCTGGCTATGAATTTGACTACAAAGAAATTTCGGTTTGTATTTGAAAATGTCTTAACTCTTTAAGAGTTTTATCACAATCATTTAAAATGTTTGAAAAAGAAAGAAAATGTGTTTGGTTGCATGATGGGCCTTAAGAAATTAGGTTTTCTTGTTGTTTCGCATGTGCTTGTAACGCTAGAAATATCACTTTTATGGCACACAGTTAGTGCTGAGAAATTGTAGATACAATTTGGAGATGTTTTATATTAACAGTTTTATAACTACACTTGTTCGCAGTGTACCAACACAAAACCTATCACAAATATTACGGCTTAGAGTCTTAAGTATGATTGATAATTTCCTCTATTTAACGATCTCGAACTATATACATACTTCATTAAAAATATGAACCTATTTAGGGTGTAGAATGAGAGAAACAATAAAAATTAACTTCTCGAATTGATACGTAATTTAAACTATCCGTTACATACTGAAATGAAAAATAATCTAAGGAGATAGAACGACACATTTTTCATAATAGCTTTCCCGCTGAAGTTGATATTCCTTAGGAAATTTAGCACTGAACATACACTTTTTGTGAGAAAATGATTAGAAGAGCCGTTAGTGTTAATTACAAAGATACCGATCATTGTTAACGCTTATCTGTTAATATTGCTAAGAAAAAATGGATATTATGACCAAATATTTCATCAAAAGTGTTCGAAGTTTAAACACAAATTATCGAAAATTTAATTTACTCAAGTCATAGCGGAATGTGACAGCAACATACCGAAAACTTTTCCGCTGAAATCAGAGTATTCCTAAATTTTCTAATGAGTTCAGTGATAATTCGTGTTGTTTGCCGTATTATGTATAATTAATTGTTTGTGTTTATTACATTGCTCCGTGGCAAGGTTACTTTGATTGATGATCGCAAATATACTCCATTTATTTTTCACCAACACAACTTAAATATGTGCAATGCGTAGCTGAATAAAACGGAAGTTTGACTGCTGCAAAACCGCAAACAGAAAAATTTGTAGAAACTTAAGCACGAGTTTTACTCCAAAGTGATTCGTGATGAAGAGAGATCCCTTTGAAGTTAGATTTTATGAATAAGGTACTGAACGTTTTACGAAAAGAGTTTGCAATGAGACAATCAGACAAATTTATGTTTTGCCACTGCAAAACCTTTTCCTGTTATCAATTTATTGCATATAAACAAAAACTTTCACATTCATTATTATGAATTAAATTTCGTGACTCTGAAACAAGAGTGGTTTTATAGACATATTATTAATCAGCATGCCAATTTATTTGAGAGCGTTCACACTGTGTTACCTTTCTTTACAAGGTCATGTAAAGAGATTTCCACATAAATTTATTGCGGAAAGTATTATAAATGCATTAAGTATGTACACGCTTTAGGCCTACATCAGACGTTACATATTCTATGAGTTATATAGCGTACAACGTAATTATATGGATAAATGTCGTCACCGTATTCATCACAAAAAAATAGGGCACAAACAAATATATGCAACCTAAGATCTAAAGTGGTTCACTAAGAGCGAGTGTGTGCCCTTAAAGGTAGAGCATAAATATGAGGTTACTGCACATTTTACAAAAAATATTTAGCATCGAACAATGAAAATGTCGATAATGGACAAAAACCTGCAACTAATGTAACGCTTGTCTCTGTCATTAAATTATTTAATGAAAAAATAGAGGCTGAAACCCTGATTATGCACACAATGTTGTTATGCCGGAGGGTGATTGATTTTCCAATAATGAATTAATAAATAACACGTTCAAATAAAGAAAAAATATCATTCGGTGTGATGCCTTTACCAAACGTTTTCGAGGAATTCATGCATACATTTCAAAACCAGCAAATAACTTCCCTGGGTATGTAGTTATTTCGTATCACACTTGAAGTTGTCGAGAGCCACAAAGCAAACGCGCATTAACGGACAAATACTGGACACATATCGGTTGACTGAAAGATAATTTAAGCCTTTGAAGAAAGTGAGAAATAATTGTGAAGCACTTAGTTAAACAGGCGGACATAGAAAACCATACCTGTTCTCTTCAAGCTTACATCAACTGTTTTATTTATTTTGCAGTAAACCAACATAATTTTCAATGTTCGTCCGTCTGGTAATGTATATCTACCATCCAACTCCCAATCATCTCGGGGCCGCGGTGGCTGAGCGGTTAGCCTGCGCGCCTCACACCAAGGCCAACCGGGTTCAATCCGCGGCCGAGTCACTCCCGGATTTTTGCATGTGGAAATCGTGCGGGACGATGCCGCTGGCCGGCGGGTTTTCGCGGGGATATCCGGTTTCCCCCACCCTTTCATTCCAGCGCTGCTCCATATTCACCTCAAACACCCTCATTGGCTCTCAAGACCTCGTAGTTAACCAAATCTCTTCACTCACACCAATAATCCCAAGCGCTTGCTATATGTTGCTCAAGTGCACCAATAATGCTTGCTAACTACGTATATCCAAGGACGTTATTTGTTGTTTTTGAATTTTACGCACGCATTTCTCAAAATCGGTTTAATTTAAACTATTTAAAGGAATAACACAAGACGGCCTTTCTGCTAATTTTAACTTTTGATTAATAATCCGCCATTGTAGAATTAAGAATCATTGGGAGCNAACTACGTATATCCAAGGACGTTATTTGTTGTTTTTGAATTTTACGCACGCATTTCTCAAAATCGGTTTAATTTAAAGGAATAACACAAGACGGCCTTTCTGCTAATTTTAACTTTTGATTAATAATCCGCCATTGTAGAATTAAGAATCATTGGGAGTAGTGGCGTGTGATGAACTGTTGCAAGGTAAGCTGGCGTTGGCTCTGTGCTGTACCCTGTTGCTAGCTTACACTCCCACCGCTAAAACGTAGTTCGGCAGATGACCCTACAAGACGCGTATAATGGGCCCCTTGCTGCTCGCTTGTAAATGGTCGGGATACATTCAGTGTCCCTAGGTTGCACGGTGGTTTCCAAGTGTTCCACCTTTCGAATCATTATAAGCTAACGTCGTATCTTAGGTTTTCGGATTGCTTTCCGTAATGAACTGCAATTTCAGGTGGCTAGTGTGATTTATTTTTAGAGTGTAGGTAAATGCAGGAGCGCCCTTTCGCAAAGGAGTACTCTGTATATACACTATTGTTTGTGAAAATTGCAACACCCAGAAATAATGCCCCGAATGAATCCAAACTCGGAGGATGTGTAGAACAGTGAACCAGCAATAAGTGATTACGATTGCAGCGAGAATACGTACACGTAGGCTCCAGCAGCGCCCTCTCTTGTGTGACCGGACAGGTCAGTGCTACGTCAAGCTCAGTCAGTGAAGGGCCGTCAAACGAAGTGAAAGAAAATTCCAGTGTGCCTCGTCGACGTCATAGCGTGCCATATCAGCATGTGAGTGAGTTCGAACAGGGCAGAATGATCGGCCTCCGGGAAACCGTGGATAGGAGAGGGTCGTACACAGCGACGAGCGGGTACAGGACGACGCAATTTAGACCGCAACACGGGATGACCACCGTTTTGTCCGCGTGGGCGTAACGGACCGTACAGCCTCGTACACAGTGTTGGCTCGACACTGGAGCACTGAAACGGGTGCGGACCTGTCTGCGTCTACGGTTCGACGTCGTCTGCTGTGGGCTGGACTGGTGGCAAGCATGCCATTGCGTCGGCTTCCATTATCCAGAAATCACCAACGCCTCAGACTGCAATGGGCACGTGAACGCCGTCGCTGGCGTGCTAGGTGGCAAATGTATTGTTTTCGGACGAGTCCCGCTTTAACCAGTCCTACAGTGATGGCCGTATACGTGTTAGACGCTACCATGGTGACAGCAATATGGCAGCCTGCATTGTGTAGCGGTATAGTGGACAAACGCCAAGTGTGATAGTTTGGAGCGCCATGCCATTGGATACAACATGCGATCTCGACTCCTTGGTATTGAGGACAATCTAAACATGCCATATTTCAGCAGGATAATGTGGCGAGGAATGGGCAAGCCTTCTTTAATGAATGACAGGTACTACTGCTTCTCTGGCCTGCACGTTCGCTTGACATGTCACCCATCGAAAGTGTCTGGGATATGGTTGGCTGGCGACTTGCTCTTCGCGATCCTCCAGCAACCACTGTTGATGCTTTGTGGACTCGTATACAAACCACGTGGAGGGAGATTCCCCAGAAGCGCATCCTTGTCCTCTTTGATTCTATGCCACGACGTTTGGGGGTTCTGATTGCAGCATGTGGGGGCTTCACACTATACTGAATTCTGAAGGACAGAAATCATGTACAGTTATGTGATCCTAATCAATTGTGCATTGTCATGTACCTAATCTGTGGCATAAAGTTCATTTCAATCACATTTATTCTTTTAATTTTTTATTGCTTTTTTTCACAAACGTTAGTGTATGAATCACTTGAATAATGTGCACGTGATTTAATTTTCTTCCTTATATTAACTCGGCTTTTTTTTTTGTTTCAGGTATCTTCGGCGTGAGCTGGGAAGAATGGTGGACCTATGACGGAATATCAGGTAAGAACTTGTCTTCTAATGTATCTATGCTTATTGATTTTAAATAACGTGGTTTTACGCACACTACAGCAAACGTATTTCAGTCGTTCTTTTACCTGCCTCCAAATTCCAATAAGATAAATTATATTTTACTTCTTTTGAATTTTATAATATTTCCCCGAAGGCTTTGCCGTATCTCATGTTAATATATATTGATAAACTATATGCTTGATTGAACTGACCCTAATTACTACCTAACAGGAAACACGTTCAGATCTATAAGAATTACGACTGACAGTGTCTTCACAAATATTACACTTAAAAAATTAGTAACGCAAAAAAATTCTCTAAACCAGTGACATGTTAGAAAATACCTACGAGCCAGTGTAAATTAACAAACTGAATTTGTATTCAGTGATATAGAAGTGATTATTACGGAGACAGAAAGAAATTCAACGAATAGCAGTGATTTGGGGCCTACTTCTGTTTAAAGTAAAATCATCCACAGCGAGTCAGTGGTTTCAGTAAACTCAATTCATATCGAAAATTAATAGTGTCTTAAGAAACTATTTTCAACGAATGTCATTTTAGTGATGGACAGTAAACAGTCGAGCTAACATTAAGCAGTATTCACATGGAGCAAGATGCACGCAAATTCCTTGCAATATGCCAAATGTTCCTCCTATATATTACAATTAACTCCCAGTCAAGGCAGATCTCGTAAAATACTAGGATATATTAAAACATTTACTGTGTTTTTCATACAAGCAAGTGTAACCAACTTAAATACCAGCAAGTTGGTTACTTGCATTCAGAAATTCAGGTACAATTAACAAAATTAAGATATTCTATCTGAGGAAGTTGCACGTCACTATTCATAATAGAAAAATGATCATTCCTGTCGCTTATTTTAACACTAAAACACTCAAGTTTTAATTATTTAGTGTTATTAGACACTTCAAAGTTGGAATCCAGGTCTTGTTCAAAACAGTGCCAACAAACTGCGCCACCAAAACTTCAAGATCCTTCTTCCTGAGCAACAAATAGAGTGATGATAACGCCGAAGTTGAAAGAAAGACCGGAACATTAGGGGTACCTTTCGTTGAGAAATTGAGAAAATAAATACATTATACGAGTACATAAGTTGCAAAAAAATGGTAACTACATTGAACCTTAATTTGTTTAAATTTTTACATTCGGCTACATCCATTCTGCTAGAAGCTATATGGCCTAAAAGTATTCTACATGTAGCCGAATTCGGATACAGTTGGTAACACTGATGTGGACTGAAGTGATCGTACTCAGTGCGCACACGATGGAGTACAAATAAAGCGGTTAGGTTTTATAACATCCTTTAGAATATAAAACTAACACTGTATACAATTTTCTGGTAAACTTTCTAAATTGTAATAGAAGTTCTTAACCTTGTCGTGTAACGCATTTTGGAGTAGAAGCCTCGCTGTCCCCCTTCGCGAGCGCCTACAAGTTGACACGTGTCACGAGGCACATGGACAGCCAGAACGGATCGCAGTTACAAGTGTCAAGGTTGTGCCGAGTAAGAGCTGGCATATCGCCGGAGCACCCGGAAAGTGCTACGTAAATACGTTGGAAAGCGGGAGAAATTGCAGAGCCAAGCTAGAGCACCTCTAGCTTCACGCCTGAGAAAAAGGCTGTCCAATTGAAAGTGGGGGCTACGAATACTCCTCACCCCTACCACCCTTGTAGCCAAACCGCGGAAAAATAAGCTGAGTTGGTAAATTCAAGGGGCAGATCACCACTTCTTCCGCCCCCCAACCTTCACGAACCATGGCATGTGGTAGAAGGGCTTTGTACTGTAGGCCACCACCTCCCTCCCTTCCCCCAATAAGATAGACACGCGCAGACAATTAGGGAGAGAGGCCAGAGAGCATATAAGCCAATTTACTTGAGAAGAGAGGAACTGTTCATTATGACCACGCCGAGGGAAGAGTTGCGTCAAGGAATCGCGAGAGGATGAGAGAACGAGCCCAGAACAGCAGTCCAGGAGGAGACGGCACCAAAAGTGGGCCTTTTCCAAGGCCGCCCACATCACCGGAGCTCACCCACAGCAGAGAACCTACCAGCACCAACAGCAGAGTTAAGTATCACATCGCCGCCCAGAGAAGCTTCCCCTCTACCACAAAGTTCCCCACAGTTAACTCGAGTTAGCCAAAATAGAATACCACACCTAGGAAGTGTTTCTGTATGTAGTTTTTGTTTAAACTCGAGACAATATATTTATCCAGTTAAGTGAAACATCAAATGACTACCTTATTGAAATACCCTCAACCTTCAAGGTACCTTATAGTCTGTGCCTGGAGGAATTAACTACGACCCTATAAACCACCCTGTATTCCACAAGTGGGGAATAGCGTCAACCTACACGATGTATGGTAATAATACCACACACCAAGCTGCAGATATAGGAATGTTTAGCATCGCTACTTTAAGAAGTTGGGAGCTTCCCTACCCAATTGACTGTTACCTGAGCAAATGCAGCAACACAACAATGGAGGTATAGGGGGAAAAAAATTACAATTCCCGCTTGGTCATTAAGTGTATTCACTGGTATGGTAAATTCCCGAATAATTTCTTAGAGTGTAAACACAGTTGCTATCCTAGGTTAGACCAGGTTAATTTAAATAGTGTGTACGATTATTCACCTCGTAATCAAGGTTAGATTCAAAATTAAGAACACTTATTCACCTACTACCCTAGGTAAGTCTAGTCTAGATGGACATGTTAGTTTGGAATACTGTTTTAAATAATGGCAAGTGAAAATATATTATTTCGTAGTATTCGTGGGTAGATTTTTTAGATGTTTACCTTATGTCAAGAATCAGTATTTGTTTAAGAGCTCAGACCAAAATAAAAGAAGTTACATTATNACGATTATTCACCTCGTAATCAAGGTTAGATTCAAAATTAAGAACACTTATTCACCTACTACCCTAGGTAAGTCTAGATGGACATGTTAGTTTGGAATACTGTTTTAAATAATGGCAAGTGAAAATATATTATTTCGTAGTATTCGTGGGTAGATTTTTTAGATGTTTACCTTATGTCAAGAATCAGTATTTGTTTAAGAGCTCAGACCAAAATAAAAGAAGTTACATTATGTTTCTTAAACATACGCTTCACGATTACTATGTCAGACCACATACTTACGTATTGGCGTTTCTGTACTGGTGATGTGACATGCAGCAACTTTATCACATCACGCCTGCTACGTATCAATATTAGCTGGTGAAAACATATGATATTACTTTCATTTAAATTTTTAAGTGAAACTGAGTTGAAATTGTATTTTTTACGGAAATATCAATGTTTGTATGCCTCATTTCAAGTTGGCTATGTATGCTCCTATTGAAGATTTGCAGTTGCATAAACTGATTCTTTTCATGTATTATTTTACCTGACAGTTTCCGTTTAATATGCGAGAGAACTCGTTTTTCATGGAATATGCTTGTATTCCTTGTATTGTAGGTTTTTTTTCCACAGTTTGTAAATAAATAATCTTGTATTTTGCATCGCCCAGGATAATACTTAGTTCGTGAAGCACGTAGCATCAGTTCCTAGGAAATATGAGAACATTTGTTGAATTAATTAATAGAAATACTATGTAAATTTAATTTCGTTTCTCACTTTCGGTCGAGCTAGTATCAGCAGTACTGCTTGTTAGAATGCTATGTTGCTGGATTTTCTTTAAAGATGTGTACAGTTCCTGGATACTGATTTCTACCCGCTATTTTTGGTACATTGGAAACGTTTATAATAACTGGGTAATATTTTGGTATACTAAAGCGGAGCACTAAGTGTCATATGCATAGTAGTCGGTAGTCATGTTAAAGCTAAATTCTAAAGGCTAACTATTAAAATAGTTTTGAACGCAAAACATTTACACTATTTACAGATTTTGGTGCAAGACTGCCCAAGATGTCAGTATTTTAAGCACGAAGACATACTCCAACTCAAACACGTTTCAGCTATGCATGGCCTTAAGTGGCGAACGCGCTTGCGAGCCGATGGAATATTTCCACTCGCTAGAAACGGAAAACACTTTTAAAAACACGGGGTAGCAAGCAAGCACTGAAGTTTTGCTGGGTCGCTGCGTGATTACGTAATATGATAACTACGTAAGAGTGGGCTGCACGCTCGCGCGTAGAGCACGAGCCCGAGTTTTATAGACATACTTTCAAGAAGCGGAAAGTTTACCGCAAGCAACTTCCAGCCCCTCCACCCACCGAAACGGGCTTATCTGGACAAATGTTTATTCGTTATATAACTTCCTTGGAGAGAGATAAACTCGTACCCGAAGTTCCTCTAAACATTATCAGATTTTGTTTGCCCGAATTACCTCCTTCTTCCTTAAAATCCTCACACTTAGGTCGTAGCTGACTTAGTACTTTCGAAAGCCCTGCTTAGTTTAGCTTTCTGCTCTTTATTGTATCATTGAGTCTCCTGTAAAAATATAACGCCGTGGCACATTTGAGAAGTTGTACAATCAGGTAATATAATCAAATGGACTTCAAGAAATGCTAGATGCTACAACAGCCAAGAGGGGTTTTGTTTAAGTTTTTATTAACTACAAAGCTAGATTACAAAGGTCAAACGAACACTGTAATACTTGTCAACATCTTCAGGATGTATGTTCTATATATTTGATTCATTCTTACTTCAAAATTTTCTAAATCCCTCCTAAGATCTACTTTCAGAATATTCCTCCTCCTCAGGCAAGCAAAACTTGGCCAAGTTTAGAAAATTACACCAAAGGAACATCGCGCCGCATTCGTTTGCACTCAGTTTAATAATATTTTGCATATGAACTATTTCTTAACACGCATTACAAACACATATTTTCTCACTGGTCTTATTCATATTAACTGTATGGTATATATATTATAATTGATATATTAAGTTTAAATAAAAGTTCAACTTTACAAAAAAATCTTTCTTTTATGTTAGCAAAGTACAAAATGCTTGTGATACATGATACGTATTTAAGAAAGACAAAAAACCACGTTATGCATGGGGTGAATTTTTTTAAGGTTTTATTTAAAAAAAGCGTGTAGATACCGGGAATAGACTATAACACTAAATATCTACTAAGTGAAAGTGTGATTAGGAAGGGGTACTGGGTTCAGCTTAAAAGACACTTATACTTATCCCTTATTCGTTGGCCTACTGTCAGGTATTGATTTCGATATTATATCGTCTAAATATATCGATGATTTGTATCGATATACAGTTGTTATAATATCGTAATTTCGATATATCGATATTTTTTCAACATCTCTAACGTGGATTCGACAGTTGTTTTAGATAATTCTCGAGCATATATGCTGTAAATATGTAGAATACACAAATTTTGTTAACCTAATTAAGGTCATTTCTTCTCAAGATAGGAACAAAACAAGTTTTCTTATGGGAGTGTTTGGCATAGGGAAAATTTGCGTCGCTAGGTGCGCAGTGTTCCAAATAGGTCTCTTTTAATTAAAATTGTATGTTACGTGAATAATAAAAGGGAATGATTTTAGTTAGTTATGTAGCTATTTTAAATTTAAATTATGATTGTTGTGTTTTTTTTAAGTATAAAATAGAGAAAACCCGGTACACATGCGACGCTAGTGCTTACGTAGTGGCGAAAAGTCTTAGTTGCCAAACTAAAAGCATTGCGCTTCCCAACCTGAGTAGAATAAACCTTAACCCAATCTATGATCTGACCTCGAAATTCGAATATTGGCCAGCTCCAGTCGGACAGCACTGCACCACTCTACTTCATCGTCAGCGTCTGAAGTCGTATAGACCAACGAAATGATATATTGGCGACAACACTCTTAACTCCGATGGCTCGGATAGACTTAACTGTGCGATTATTATTGTGGCAGGACACGTAAAAATGGCGAATAAATGCTAGTCAAGAGGAACTGAGAATCAAGTAACTCTGTGGAATTGTTACACATATGTATAATACTACAATGCCAGTTTACACTCTACTGTCTATAAAACCAAGAAAAAGACAAAATTGTCGGCCGCGACTGTATTTCATTGTCGAATTTGTAATAAGATGCTTGGACGTATAACCACTCTTTATTGTTTGCAGAAAACTATACTGTGAATATTGCTTAGGTAATTGTTTACTCTATAAAGCTACAATTAGGGATTCTTTTTTAACGTGTTGAATTCAAAACTGCTCGAACGCAAACAGCCTGTACCTGTAATATTTAGTACAGTAGTTTGAAATGTGTGAGTAAAACTGACAAGCAATATGCCTATTATTTTAGACTGAATTTTGAGGATTAATTTAGCAGAATCTTTATATAAATTTGTTAGTTATTTCCAGGTGGTTGTGAAGATGTTTGCTGTGCGTAATTTATTCTTACGGGTATTCTGTATAACATTATTTATATCACAGATAAGATCAATGTTATGTTACCGAGTATGCGAAGTATTTTTGTGTTGCGTGTGGAAACTCTCCCCCTGTCCCTCCTCTTTTGCCGCAAGACGGTTAGCTAGCCAGCTCAAAAAGAGTTGGTGGTCAGAAACTATTTAAAAAATACTAACGCGTGTTTGAAGACACTCTTAGAAAATCTAACGATGAAATTGAAAAAAAAAAAAAAAAAAAAAAAAACCCCAGCTGATAACCATTTGATAAAATACATTGACCAAGTAAAAAAGGAATATAATTTCATCCCCTTTGATTGACTTTTTTTTGTTATTTTGTTTCCATTTTTTGTTATTAGGCACTATGTAACCACATTCTCGTTTTTTTTTTGTATCGCGTTTCGGAAAATAAACTTTAGTTAAATAAATAATCGCACCGTGAATTCAACCTTGATATAAGACTATACATTCTACACGTATTTGATGCTACTAGGCCACCTGAGTTATAAAGGGGGTGGCTAGTAGTTTATTTCGTTAAATTATTTTGGTGCAGACTAANTGATAACCATTTGATAAAATACATTGACCAAGTAAAAAAGGAATATAATTTCATCCCCTTTGATTGACTTTTTTTTTGTTATTTTGTTTCCATTTTTTGTTATTAGGCACTATGTAACCACATTCTCGTTTTTTTTTGTATCGCGTTTCGGAAAATAAACTTTAGTGAAATAAATAATCGCACCGTGAATTCAACCTTGATATAAGACTATACATTCTACACGTATTTAATGCTACTAGGCCACCTGAGTTATAAAGGGGGTGGCTAGTAGTTTATTTCGTTAAATTATTTTGGTGCAGACTAAGGGCACCTGTCGTTGTTGCGTTAGGGGTAAGCAAATACTCGTATTCTCCGTTATTTAACACACCAGTAATTTATTGGTCTGCAGGTCACATAGGTATTTACACACTCTGGCGAGACTGAGCCCCCTTACAATTCGTAGGCCTCAATAGCTGGTGGGCTGAATACTATGCGTCGGGGAAGGTTGTTGAAGGGAGACGTTTCTCTACTTATCTGTGACAGCGGCTTTTGGTGAGTTGTCTTCGTTGGCAGCTGGGGCATGGTGAGATGGGTGGCCCTTTTTCGGGCACTCGTACTGGCTCTCGTTGGCATGCTGTACTCAGTTGGTTTCTTCCTGCGGCTTTGACTGACTCTCTCGGAAGTCCGGGATTGGTTTCCCGGGACTTTTGTTTCCTCGGCGACCTCGGCTGGCGTTACTCGTAGGAGAGTGCGTCTCCTCGGCTGCGGCGACGTCCGCAACGGTCCGGCTCACGTTTCTGACTTCCCCACCTCGGAAACTGCCACACTATGTTTTCGGAAATTAACTCATAAGTTCTCGGCACTTTTACTGGGTTTGTCTCGGGAATTTACACATGAAATTTTGGCTGTTCCTGGGTTCTCTCCCCAGTGACGTCACTATTGACTTACTGATTGACTGACTCCTTGCTTCGTCGCCATACGGCGCACGGCTACGATGGCGCCTCTCGGTCTGGGGCTGCCACTTGTTTCCGGGAATTTACTCATATTCTCGGCACTGTTCTCGTCACACTACTGATTACTCCCGTTTCGGCGGAACACCTAACTCGTCTCGCGGCTGTACCACCGAACAACGTCCGTCTCGGCTAGCGATAATTGACTCGGCCGGGATCCGAACTCCGGCCTCGGTGATACGACTGCCTCTCGCACTAACTGCCTTGTTTGTCTCGCATCGCGGCTGCCAAACTACTCCTTCCCGTCTCGGCTAAACAACTGATTGTCAACAACTGCCCCCGAACAACTGACCACAATTGATGATCTTCCTTGGCCGCACCTGAATTTAACCCGTCTCCCGCTATATTCAAGTTAGCTGTCAGCAGTTTCTCGAGAGAGAAATCGGGAAATCCCCTGTGTACCTCGCGCGTTTTTTGTGTAGGATTTCGTGTCTCGTCAGCGGCTTGCGCCCTCCAACTGTGGTGGAGGGAGGGGGTGGTAGGACATTGCTGGGGATTCCTGGGAGCTGTGTCTGCATTAAGTCTCAGCGGGGGTTCCCTTGATTCCTTCGTCGAGGGCTTATATCAGCTATTTCTAGGGACTTACCCTGTTTCTCTCAACTATGGGACATCCCCGTGTGCCCTTATACGTTGGGACATTCCCGATGGTGTTTCCCCGGAAGTTTCGTTGTCACCTGCCTGCCCTGGCTGGCTGCCTGCCCAGGACAACTATAGCAGGGTGTGAAACAATGTAATGCCTATCCCCTGTACCCGTCACACGTCATATTCAGTGTGTATTTTAACATTACAAAATATTGATTTTACTACAATATTTCCCTTTTTACACAAAAAAAATCTCCAGTTAACTAGCGATAATAAAATGGTTGAAATGGGCAAAATATGACTTCGTATCATATAAATAATCGCTCTTGTAACGAATGGGTATAAAAACTTCCAAGTAACCATTCAGACGCAATTAAATGCCACTCTACTTTTGTCTCGGTTATTCGATAACAATTTTGGGTTAATAAGTTAGANTTTTACACAAAAAAAATCTCCAGTTAACTAGCGATAATAAAATGGTTGAAATGGGCAAAATATGACTTCGTATCATGTAAATAATCGCTCTTGTAACGAATGGGTATAAAAACTTCCAAGTATCCATTCAGACGCAATTAAATGCCACTCTACTTTTGTCTCGGTTATTCGATAACAATTTTGGGTTAATAAGTTAGANACCATTCAGACGCAATTAAATGCCACTCTACTTTTGTCTCGGTTATTCGATAACAATTTTGGGTTAATAAGTTAGACGCTACTTGTGTGAAACTAAATTCTTGCAATGTGAAAAAAATGGGGCGGTGAAGAGGGGTGTATATTTACAATCATCGGGCTGTTATGCCGGAAAAACAATTTTCACACAATTATCCTAAAGTTTAAAAAAATTGCTAACGAATATTTGTAACAATATTTTTGTAAAGTGTTTTATTTTTATTTTAGTAAGAGAGCGAACATACAATTTTACCGTTCTCTCTTTCCGCTCAGAAAAAAAATCTTGCACCGTGATTAAAATTCTTGTCGAATGGTTGTTCACTAGCAAAGGTAAGAGAGAAAAAAAAAAAAAAAGAGAGAGAGTGATAGCACGGGAACTCGTTTTAACAGGCGGTGTGATATTAACTCGGTATGTTACAGCACTGCAACACGGGCTCATGGTGTTATCCACACCTCTGACCTTCCCCNTTTCGAAGGATGGATATAGGCGGAGAAAGATATTTCATAGAGTGGTTCGTAGGATATGGAAAAAAAAAAAAAACAGGGGAGGGGGGTGTCTTGGCCAAGGAAACAGAGAGCAAAAACAGCGGGAAACAGGTTTATGTTATAATAAAAAGGAAGCGCATTTCGCCTGGGCTCGTCGCCATCTGCTGTGTCGTCTCAACGGCCAGTAATTCGATAAAGCCGGGACAGCGAGCGTTACGAAAACATTCATGTACACTCGCACGTGTTTTTTTTCCTTTCTTCTCTTTCTACGCGCATTATCTAGCTACACGCATGGATACACCCGGCTTGCTGTAGGATAGTCCGCTGCCGAATTGAAATACGAATTATACTCTCTCTGTTTGAAGCGATAGACCCTCCCTAATCCGCCTCGTAGGGATGAAGGAAGTTCTAACAGTGAAGTTGCTTTCAGGACCCGGATGCGAGAAAAATAAACAAAGATTGTGAATACGAGTGTATTTGAAGTCACCCTTTCTCAGCGCCGTACAGGAGGCTAAAGTATTTAAAGACCCTGCTTGGAAACATTTTTTTTTTCAGCCTGCAATGGCAATTGGATTTAAAGGATGCAGAAGCGAATTATTGATGGCAAAAATAAGCGGCACTGAATAATACAGCATACAGAATTTAAATAATAATATATGCATTTTCGTTACGTTTTACGGCAAAGCAGGTTTGTAACACTCATGACATGTCTATTTGTCATTGACTTTAAAAATTGCAGATACTATTCCAGTTAATTTACTGCTCTTGCTAGTGTTTCTTCACTTTATTATCTGAATCGCAGCTTGAAAGAATATCTTTCAACGCAAACACATTTACTTCACTTCACTATTGCAGAATAGTTTAATAGCATTAAAAATGTTTGCTAACAACATCGACTTTTCTATAAACGTTTATCTTTCTATTTCATAGGCCTCTATGGTCCTTTCTTACGAATATTTTCCCACTGTTAAGGAATGTTCCTTAAGTAAAACCAAACTTACAGTAGCAGATAAGAAGTATTTTCTTCCTTCCTACAATCTCACGGACGTAAAAATATTCATATTTTAAACAACGTTAAGTGGAATTGGCAGTGTGACAGTAAATGAAATGTGCACATGATTTATTAGAAATTTACTACGCAGAACTTATATTTCATTCGCGATCATAATCTTTATTATTTCTCATCCACTGTACAATTTTCTCAGCATAACTTTCCGTGATGTTTGCGTTGGCAGACCGATTTCATTGCTTGCATTACCTCCGTGTATAAATACATACTAGAATTTAATTTAGTTAAGCAATTGAAACAATTTATAAGTGTGTAGTGTGCAGGGTGTCCCTCGTGATCTCATTGTGCAAGATTGCGTAACAATTCACGATCCTCCGTGTATCAACCAACTTGTTTGTGAAAATTGTAAACACGTGCTGTGAAACCACGCTTTAAATTATTTACTTTATAACGTATTTTCTAAGTACGTTTTCTTCGGTAAATATTTCATATTTATGGTTATGCACCTAAGATTTAATAACCACGCTATTCAGAAAGAGTAATCGTTGATGTGCAATATTTGTATAACGAATTGATTGGGAAATTGTTCTCAGTTACTGGTAATTCGACAGGTTTTTTTTTCTGATGTGACGCAGCAAAAGGCAGTTTTAAATCTAAGTATAGTTATTTTTAATCNGTAATTCGACAGGTTTTTTTTTCTGATGTGACGCAGCAAAAGGCAGTTTTAAATCTAAGTATAGTTATTTTTAATCCTTTTTTTAATGACGATGTTACAAGAACATAATAAGCAAATATGGAGATGGAATCAAAACCTATAACACAACTCTCAACCCACCTATTAACTACACAAGAAAAATTCTAGGTGAGAAGAAATCACAACAGACCGGAAGTGCTCCAGGAATGNAAACCCACCTATTAACTACACAAGAAAAATTCTAGGTGAGAAGAAATCACAACAGACCGGAAGTGCTCCAGGAATGTGATCACGTGACTATGTTGGCCATATTTATTGAGCACAGTATGATGCAGTATTTTTACGGTCCGCGGTGGTGTAGTGGTTAGACTACTCGCCTTCCACCAAGACGAGCCGGGTTCGATTCCCGGAGGGGTCGCCCCCGGATTTTCGCATGTGGGAATTGTGCTGGACGATCCCGTTGGTCGGCAGGACCCTATCGCGGATCTCTCGCCCTTGCATTCCGGTGCTACTCCATTCTTAACTCACTTCACCCTCATCGGCTCTCAAAGCATCGATGTTACGAGCCACCCAAATATCTTCACTCACTACAGGATTTTTTTGGTGGCGTTGTAGAGACCAGGATAACCAAGTATTTTGAAATTTGGCATCTGTATAAATAGCGTAGCTGGGTGTGCGAATTTATGTTGCATGCAATGCTAATACTTGAGAAGTTTTCCCGTGCGTACCCCCGCACACAATTGGGCTAATTTTTGCTGTCGGGTTGTTGCATTTAATCTCAAGTGTATTATACGTACTATAATTTCATGTACAAAATGTTTTGCTATTATTATATAACTCGTTAGTAATGATGTCATCATGAATCGAGATATGACAGAACGTTTATCTAAACTTAGAAAGAACGTCGGTTTACGAATTTTCACAACTTTTTTTTCTATAGAATATCTGCTGTATTTATTTATTTTTTATTTTTTCGCTGTTTCTTCCTGATATTTTNCACAACTTTTTTTTCTATAGAATATCTGCTGTATTTATTTATTTTTTATTTTTTCGCTGTTTCTTCCTGATATTTTTACACGTATTTTTATTGTCCTATTCGCTTGTTCGCTTGATTACTCATTACGTTATCGTCTTGTTTCATGTATNATTTTACACGTATTTTTATTGTCCTATTCGCTTGTTCGCTTGATTACTCATTACGTTATCGTCTTGTTTCATGTATGATTATTGACCTAGTTCACTGTGTCTGCGTGTTTTATGTCATATTATGTGCATTCAAAGCTCTGCAGTTGTGTACCTCCAAAATAGTTTTACGTTTCCTTACTTATACCCATTGGAAGAATCTTCCGAAAAACACAACCATTCTCAGCCAGTCCCTATTCATCTCTGCGAGCATACTGTTGTGTATTCCAAAAATCGTGTTTTCCTTCAGTAAATAATAGTACACCAGTACACGCATCGAATCATTATAAGAAGTCTCAGGCCTATTTATAACAAAATTTCATCGAGAGGCAGATGTTAAATAGTATAGTGACCTTTACGTCCAAACGCAGTGACGGCAAATCAGGTACTATTCGCAAAGTTGCAGCCATGCGTCGACGGAATAAAAAAAAAAATTTTATATAAAAAATTCCTTTGCGATAAAATGCATTCGTGGAGAATTCAGACCCTCATTATCAGACGGCTCATTTTTTGAAGGAGACCGAAAGGTGGCCGTAAACACTAAACGGGACGAGATGAGGCAATTCCTGCAACGACTAAGTATCGGAATACTAATTTTTAGTGAAATGTCTTCGTAACGTCGGCCACGTTACTGAAAAAAACGTAACTACATTCGGACATGAAAGCGAGTCCCAACAGAGCGGTGATATTTCAGCGATGGCGCCTGGAACATCGATGTGAGCCAATCACCGGCGTGTTAATTATTACAGTGTGTTATTAGCTTTGCTCATCAACTGAGCGTCAGAGGAAATTGATTAACTGGTGAATGCGTGGCTGCCTGCCCGTGTTTACTGCAGCCTATCCTCCGTAATTTCGAGTCAATAATGAATCCCTAGCTAAAGATCAAGTGAATTACGTGAACAGTTCAAACCGGAAATGTGTCATTATGAAAACCGGTGTAAAATTCATGTTCAAATGGCTACGTGCAGCAAGGAAAATTGCAAGTTTTGCGTGTATCGCTGTGCATGGGGCCGGTGAAGTTACCATGATCTCTCACCTTGCGATTGCCATGTGAGAACTTCATGGTAAAGTTCTTCATGGTTACGTAAATGTAAGTCGTTGCTTCTAAGAATTTGACACGTTCTTGGAGTACGAACGATAGAACACATTTTGAGCACATATTTATTATTTTCATTTGTTTGCAAAATTGCATTTTTTAAAAACAAATTTTAAATTTTCTGTTGATTTTTATTACAGTAATATTTATATTGCTTATTGAGATGATGATGAGGTCACGGCTTCTAGTGGGCCCTATCGTTTTATTATTTACGTTTACTTAATTGCAGAAACAAAGTTTCATGCTCTTTATGTGCACTTAGTGCTCGGTTGACCAATGTGTGCTGTCGGAAGCGCTGCTCTAAAATCATGGTACACCGAAATCGAAAGGGTATTTTTCCCATATTATTGAAGTTTTCTATTCGTATCACTGATATTGTGGCAATATTAATTATTTACATCATGTCACACATTATCAACTCATTTTTCACACTGGGTTTTAAAAGGTGTTGCTACCCAGTCAACCCTGATTTCGTAGCTCGTCATAGAAATACAGTCATTGTCATAAAACTGCCGTACCCAGAAGGAGACATCTAAATGGAATTAAAACATGTAACAGGCACTGGGAACGATTATACAATTAACACTGACTACTCCACCAAGANTACATCTAAATGGAATTAAAACATGTAACAGGCACTGGGAACGATTATACAATTAACACTGACTACTCCACCAAGACAAATATGCCACTTATTCAGGTACAACTGCACACTCGAAGGTACATAGTTGCACAACCCTTGGCATGGGTACATGAGGCGATGGTCCTAGCATGGAGTTACAGAAACGACTTATGCTATCCTGTGGAAGATCGTCCCCCCAGTTTTAGCAAATGCCACTAAAGGCTGTTTACGGTAAAGTAAACACTTTTNGCTATCCTGTGGAAGATCGTCCCCCCAGTTTTAGCAAATGCCACTAAAGGCTGTTTACGGTAAAGTAAACACTTTTGAAAGCACTGCTTAAGATCTATGTTTCTCCTCGTTTTGTACCCTTCCGCCATACGTAAAATTTGCATTTCCTTGGATCTAATGATATTCATGAGTCAGTCAGTTGGAAACGTGAAGTTGTTAGNATTTGCATTTCCTTGGATCTAATGATATTCATGAGTCAGTCAGTTGGAAACGTGAAGTTGTTAGGAATACGAATGTGTTTCTAATATGGTAATTCGTACTCTAATTTACATAATGTAAAAATCCGCATACTCTGTTTGATGTACATATTACTACAATGTTAAGACATGGAACTATTTCACTTAACCCGCTACCAACCTAACTGGGAGCTTGCATGTCAGGGCCGTGTTCCAAAACGTTACTCTAAGAGTAATATTTACCTCTTGACTGTTCCAAAACACTTTGAGTAAATGTTTTGCTCGCTCCTGGCGGTGTCACAAAACTCTAGGTTACTCTGAGCATCTTGCTAGAGTAAAACTTTTACGCCCACTATTTCGGCGAATGGTNGCTCCTGGTGGTGTCACAAAACTCTAGGTTACTCTGAGCATCTTGCTAGAGTAAAACTTTTACGCGCACTATTTCGGCGAATGGTAAACTGAAAATGGCAGGAAGTTAAATAGAACTAAAAGAACGTAGATTGGGTGAAACCTAGTCACATTCGATATGTAAAATTTATCCATCGAGACAATGACAATACCGACAGGACTTTACAATGGTAACTGCTGATCATTCTGGGAAATAATGTGCCGATTTCTGGAGAGCCTGGCTGCTGCCGAGTTGACATGATGTAAACTATAAGCTCGAATCAGTGATATCATTCAGTGAAATAACATTCCCTGAAAGTCAGTTGATAAGCTACTGCCGACTGGCAAATCAAGGAAAGGTACGGAGAGTAAGTGACGCACAGGAGGGTAATTATCGACATGAAATGGGAATAACAAATATATCAGTGAAATACAGCGATAGTTGTAATAAGTTATCACTCACTGTTTATCAGTCGCTCAATTCTCACTATTTTATCTGATTTAGCTCAATTCTCATTATTTCAGATTTCGAGTGCAGATAAGCAGCAAACCCACATTGCTCCAGAANTAGAGTGCAGATAAGCAGCAAACCCACATTGCTCCAGAAGCTTCTGAGGCCCTGTTGATCACCACACCATCTCCTTATTTTTATATGCTTCTTATTTACAGTCGTACTGATGATTCTAGTATTATTTATGCGCGGGTANTATCACTCACTGTTTATCAGTCGCTCAATTCTCACTATTTTATCTGATTTAGCTCAATTCTCATTATTTCAGATTTCGAGTGCAGATAAGCAGCAAACCCACATTGCTCCAGAAGCTTCTGAGGCCCTGTTGATCACTACACCATCTCCTTATTTTTATATGCTTCTTATTTACAGTCGTACTGATGATTCTAGTATTATTTATGCGCGGGTANCACACCATCTCCTTATTTTTATATGCTTCTTATTTACAGTCGTACTGATGATTCTAGTATTATTTATGCGCGGGTATCCTTTATATATTAGTTTTTTTGGTTGTGAGCCGTGACTCTTCATTGTCTCGGACTGATATAGTGGTCCCAGGTCAGGCGTGAGATAGGTTTCGAGACAACACAGCCCAGCTCGCGAGATAAAAGAGAGAGAAAAAAAACGGAAAAGAAGCGCGAGCAACGCCGAAAGAGATAGTGACGTGTGAGCCCTCTTGTGGTAGGGGGGAGGGGGAGTGAATGATGTAGCTCACGGGGGTCCGACGCCTCGTGATTACGTCATAAACCCCCAGGGCGACGTGACGCGTCAAGATCAAGATGAAAATTTAAAGTTATTGCGGCCGCAGTAGCTCCAGCTTCCGGGGGTAGANGGGGGGGGGGGGGGTGAGATTTCGTGAGGGAAGAAGGGGTAGCCGCACTTTGGCCACGTGCCTCGCCCCTGTACACCGCGCGACGGTCTGGCGAACAGTTGGAAGATAAGGGCCCCCACCAACCTTGCTCTAGGCAGCAACCGACTGTATCATTCGCGGACTTCCTTACAGTAAATGAATACGAGTAACACTGCTGGGCAAATCTCTCGACGTGTCTGCGACATTTTACTGAAGATACGGCGCGCAGTTTCCACCTGATAATCAAGTTATACTCTCGCTCCCTGTCAATCGTAAAAGGCCATTCGGAAGACAGAAACCGCTACACTTTTTTTTTTACCAAGACTCACCTGTGACAATTATCTTACAGAATATAAGTTTATCTACTCAGTATCATTATTAAAATACACGAAAATATTTTTGAGCATAATATTACATATCAGACGTACGTAGAAGCCATTATAAAATTTCCGAAATAAATCATAATTCCCACAGAAATTTATTTACCTGTAAGCGTATTAGGTAGTTTCATATCACTATCAGTTAAGAAACAAGATATTTAAATTTCATACGATGAACATTATTAGTGTATATAGACAATACTTGATAATATATTATGTATTTCGTTGCACCGACCAGTGTATTTTTTGGCACTCGTTTTTTGGTATGTGGTAAACCCGGCAAAACAGATTTCGGCGGTGTATTGTCCTAATATGTATGGCAGTATGTTGCTGGTAAAGCAGTGCCCTCTCTTTTTAGCGTTGTAAGCGAACTCTGCTCATTCTTCCGTAGTGCGTGTTATTCGGTTTTGCGATCAGCGTCAAAACAGCAGTGAAACTCACGGATCCACGATCACCGTATTCACTGAAACTGTAAGCGTATCGTCCGCCTACACATTAAAATATCAAGGATTATCCACTAGTCGTTGGCTAGGTATATACCACTTCAACGCGAATTCGATTAACAGACGGCGTAAATAATTAAAGCTGTTTTGAACCCTCGTGTGGGAGATAATGAAAGATATACCGTTTCACGCCGTACAAAGGTATACAAAAAAAATTCGCATGGTGATGTTGTCTGAAGGATTATTGTAATAAAATGCCTTTTTTTATCCTCCGTTTAGCTGCCAGCAGAACGTTTGGAATGAATTGGTTGAGGTTTATCACAGCAAGGGAAAACATTTGCATGTGAGTGGTTTATGCAGCTTATTCATTATGAAAGTCACGGAACATTTGCTTGTGAAGGACTTTCTTTCGTTGGGTGAACAAAGAAAATGTCTGAGCCGTCTGCCTTTCACGTGAATGCACTATGAATATCCTCGCATAATAAGAATAAGCATGTGCGATGAAAAATTTTCAGGATTCCGTAAAATTAGCGTTTTCAGACGAAACATTCCACTGAGATATGCTTTGTAACAGGAGCAGAAAAGTGAGCAGAATTCGGTCGTGCATGAAAAAAAATAAAATAAAGAAATTGGCTTGGAGCGAAATAAGGGTTATTTTTTCCAAGCGAGCAAGGTACTGGGTTTTGTACAAATTAATCTCCCAGGTTAAGAATAATAAAAATAAATATTAATGAGAAAGGAAAAAAACATAAGATTGTGAAACTGCGATTATTCCACATACATTGCTCAGTAGGTGCTTAATATGAAAGGCTTTTTTAGCTAGCCACTGCCAATCTCGTATGCATTTGATTTGTTTCACAGAAATGGAGACAATTTTCCAAAGTTACTACGTAATTTATAAACTGGACTTCTAGGTGCCCATTTTCAAATTGGTACAACTAGCTACAATATATATATATTTTTTTTTTTGGTGAAATTAAGGAAAATCAGACAAGAAATACCTGCAATATAATGTAGCGAAGGGCATTCAGTAAATGATTTGTGGTTGTATAAGTAAATAAAATATCTAATGACCAAAACTAAGCTGTGACGTTACATCATGTGGAATAAATTTCCCCAATCTCTCGAAATTATATTGTTACGCGCTCGCTGCTTCGCATTCCGTGCGAATGAGTGGAAGTGAATGACAGCAGTTATATGATAGCGGCGGTGGCCAGTCAATGGAATGTTTTGAATTACAGACGCATGCTAAACAAAGAACCCCGTATCTATTACCAAAAAGCGAGCCAACACGATAATCTTTAGTGGCAGGCGCTGCTGACATTGGTGGTATTAGGTTTATGCGTCTATCTGAGGAATTTTCTAGTGGTTAGCTGCCCTAGTTTTTCTAAGCTTGACTCGGGGTGCGTCGAACTTTCCAGGTGAAGGCGAGCATAGTATAAATAGTGCAACAGGCCCCCGGGCCAGGCAATTGAGTTGTTGTTGTTGAATGGATGAGTGGCTGAGTTTCAGCTATAGACGACGATTGGCGTGAGAAGTGACCAGCGGAAGGGAAATCTGCAACTGCGAGTATCAAGCAGTGAAGAGTGCGGCTGGCATGCTGAACTATTGGACTGGGTGTGTGAGGGCAAGACACTACAAAATTATGGCAACAGACAGTCTGAAAGTGTGTTAATGATGAGTATGAGTTAATTGACTACAACCAAACAAAGACGTTAAGAAGGACGTTAATAAAAAAAAGAGCAATAGTGGAGATAAATATATTAATTCTGTAAATAATGGCTGTGTGAATAAATTAAAATCAAATTTCGTTCTTCTACTTTTATTAAGACCTTCATCCCTCACGAAATCAGATACGCCCTTCAGGCGTCCATGTAACAATATGAATAAATAATGCATGGTATATGTCTAATCTTAGTTTCCAGATAAAATTCTCTACTAACATGGCTTATTTAATTAGTCTTTATTTGGGATGTTTGTGAATCTATCTGCAATTTTTATGGATTCGCCATTTAAAAAAACATAAATTACATTACACACAAACACAACCACTTTTGTCTGTCATTTTGTAAGATAACGCCATACTAATAAATTTTGTTTTTATGTTATATCTAGGTAACCAATTAGCCGATTCCTACGAAATTTTACAAACAAGGAGTACTGACGCAGATTATGTTAAGAGATATGTTTTATGCATTTGATATACCTTTTTTTTTTTAAATAACTGCAATAGAACAATGTTAGCTTAGAATGCTATATCGTCGAAACTATTTAATCTAGTCTAACTTAACTTTGTATGCTGACAGTAGATATTACAATTATCAAAAATATTTACCCAGATTATCTTTTGTCCTCCATTTTGTTAGATAGCGCAACATAAATGAAAAATTTTCTGCTATTTCTTGGGCATAAATTGGCAGATTCCTACCAAAATTTGCAAACAAATGATAGTGCAGAATGTGGTGTAAACTGGCATGTTTTATGTAGTTGAGGCACTTATTTTCAAAAGTTTGTCCATATAAATATTTGGGTTCAGTATATTTTATTAACGAATAAATTCCATCTTAACTTTGTATTCTGGTAGTATCTATTATAACCATAAAATTTGCCTAAACAGAGCCTCATATCTCTGCCAATTTTTAAGATATCCGCACGAATATAAAAATAAAATTTTTATCTCATATCTTGGGAAAAAATTAAGCAATTCGTACCACATTTGGTGAAAAAGTTGTACTTTGGTAGTCCATGTTAATATATATATATATTTAAGTATGACACTCAGAATGGTGGCAATAAAATAATTTTAGTTTTTGTGTGCTACATCTACGAAACTATGTAATATATTTTAACTTAACCTTTNATGGTGGCAATAAAATAATTTTAGTTTTTGTGTGCTACATCTACGAAACTATGTAATATATTTTAACTTAACCTTTAAATTGGCCCTATTTACTCATAGAATGTGCTTAATGCACAAATATTTTGTCCTTTATTTATTAAGATCATCANTTTTAAATTGGCCCTATTTACTCATAGAATGTGCTTAATGCACAAATATTTTGTCCTTTATTTATTAAGATCATCACATGAAAATTATGGAGGTGTTATGCCATATATCGAGGAACAAACAACTGATTTCCATCAAATGTTACACGCAAGTAGTGCTACATTATGGTATGTAAACTGACATTTTTGAAGTGCGGCNCAACTGATTTCCATCAAATGTTACACGCAAGTAGTGCTACATTATGGTATGTAAACTGACATTTTTGAAGTGCGGCTTTTTTTATTTTAATGGTGGTAATATAAGTAATTAATTTACTATATTGTTCCTATTAAAAATTTTAACAATATTTAACTAAACTTTCTACACTAACGGTATTCAATAGAAGTATAATTATGCANGTTCCTATTAAAAATTTTAACAATATTTAACTAAACTTTCTACACTAACGGTATTCAATAGAAGTATAATTATGCACACAGAGTTACAATTTTGCCTATCTATTTGGAAAATAGTACCAGTTGAAAAATCTAACATTTTACCATATTTCTGGAACAGTTCGCCTAATTTCCACCATATTGTGCACACCACAAATGCTTCATGTATACCTTCATGATATAAGTGGGCCAGGAAACAATGTTCAAAATGGCGGATTCATAAATAAATTATTTAAGTTTCCACATATATTAAAAAATTTAACCAAATTTAACAAAATTTGTATGTTCACAATATATATTAGAAGCATCGTATACAGAGCGTCTTTTTTGGGCCGTTGTTAAGACAGCACAAAAAAGGAAAATTACATTTTTATGTCACATCTCAGAGGCAAACAAGCCGATTTCCAGCGAATTCTTCACACAAATAGCCTTACGGTAGACCATGTAAAAACTTGCAAGTTTTAAGTGGCTTAGTAATTTATTTTGAAAATGACAGACCTGTAAATATTTTCGTTTAGTACATCGCCGTTTTCGTCCCGGCGTGTTAAAGACGTATTCACACCAAAAAGGTGAACAAATGAGAACAAATAAAGGTTTGGTAAAGTGCCTAGCTATCTCCGAACAGTCTGTGTTGGTACCCGTCATAATATCGTGGCAGCGTGTATGGTTCAGTATCTCGCAAGGGCAATGCCGAAAAGGAAACTCTGAGAGACACATCATCATCTTCCTCTCCGCTCGTGGCTGTTTCAGTCTTAAACGCAGCGCTGGAGGCGAACTTTTTATTTTATGTAGGCTTTATCTTTCGTGGAATTAATAAACGACTCGTTCGAGTTAGCTATTGTGGTCAGTGCCTGTCGATGCTAGGGAAAATTGTTCTAATTGCGAGGCGGAATTTCGAGCCTTAGCGCTTTGTCCATGCAACCGCGAATTTGACGTGATATGAATTTTTGTTATGTGTTGACTTATCCCAGTTAAAGTAACCGTTTTAAAACTTTTGTATCTTTTAAACAAAATGCTGTTCAGCTCCCAGCTACTAAGACTACCAATACTGAGTTATGTATAGGGGAATTTCATTTTCAAGACTTAATTTTTTAAATTTTCTAATATTGAAAACTAAACGCTATACGTCGCGTGTTGTGCTTCACCACGCGCAGTAAGTAATAGTATACTTCATATTATATATTATGTTACGCTTTACAGACATATGCAAAATTTNCTTCACCACGCGCAGTAAGTAATAGTATACTTCATATTATATATTATGTTACGCTTTACAGACATATGCAAAATTTATCGTAATTACATTTTCTTCTCCCCATTTACAGTGAAGGTAATATTCTTCATATACGAGTTAAATTGTTAATCTGCTGTGTTCCCTGAGGTTATCATTAAAATAAACACTCCGGCTAATATATTTAAAGATTTCAGTACTTTGAAATATCCAATGTTAAATTGCGCCTTTTAATGTATGAACATTAAAAATACCGGATGTCCCANCTTCACCACGCGCAGTAAGTAATAGTATACTTCATATTATATATTATGTTACGCTTTACAGACATATGCAAAATTTTTCGTAATTACATTTTCTTCTCCCCATTTACAGTGAAGGTAATATTCTTCATATACGAGTTAAATTGTTAATCTGCTGTGTTCCCTGAGGTTATCATTAAAATAAACACTCCGGCTAATATATTTAAAAATTTCAGTACTTTGAAATATCCAATGTTAAATTGCGCCTTTTAATGTATGAACATTAAAAATACCGGATGTCCCANAATTTCAGTACTTTGAAATATCCAATGTTAAATTGCGCCTTTTAATGTATGAACATTAAAAATACCGGATGTCCCAACTTGATGTTTGTACTCTTTGGACGGGAATAACACAGAAACTATTAAAGACAATCCGATAAAAGTGCTTGTGTTTGACTCTATAATGACAACGTTGAGTGTGCACTGATGTTAATAAAAGTTGCAAATGTTCAAAATACCTGCCGTCAGCAGCAAGAAATCATCTGAAACACTACAGAACAGAACGACGAAGAGTAGCTAATGTCGTCGTGGGAGTGAATTCACAGACAGTCACAGTCGCGTCTCCCATGGTATTCATGAATCCATGGCTTTGTGGCGTACACAGTGTCCTTCCGAGTTCCACACAGGTAATAATCTAATGGCATTAAATCTGGAGATCTAGGTAGATATTTAACACTTCCTCGACGGTGTATCCATCTGCCAACAAATGTTTCATCCAGAAGAGACCATACGTCTCGATGACCATGTGGTGGTGCACCGTTCTTCTAGAAAAAGCAATCGTCATATGGGTAGAATTGGTGAACAGCTGGCACAACGTTTTCCTGCAACGTGATACGGTAACTTTCACCTGTCACCGTTTCATCAAAGAAGAATGACCCCGTAAGTCCCCTTGCAGACATACGGCCCCACACTGTTAACCGAAGAATATTAACTGCTATCTCTACCACAGTGTGGAGAATTTCATCGGTCTAGTAGACAAAATGGTGGTGATTGACTGTTCCATTCGTATAACGGTTGCTTTATCGGACCTAACAAGCACGCCAGTAAAATGTCCGTTGTCGTTGCACGTGTTCATAACACACTCACAAAATTCTACACGCCTGAGTCGTCTGCATTCATACATAGCACGAGGTAATAAGGGAATGTAGGGCCTCTACTTTACTTGATACAAAAAGCGCGATGAACACTTGATTTACTGACACATATTACTCACCCACCACCTGCTGTACTGACTTCGACTTCCCGGAGGAACGTGTGAATGTGTGTAACACAGCCCCCACACTTCCCTAGCCCGATGTCATTCTATTCCTGCTGTACCGACCATTCTTCACANGAATGTGTGTAACACAGCCCCCACACTTCCCTAGCCCGATGTCATTCTATTCCTGCTGTACCGACCATTCTTCACATCACACAGTTCCGTCCCTCTCAAACTTGTCAGGTAACCGTGTCGTTGTTATATGTTGCTGTGACACAGTATCTGTTTCTGCCTTCTATATTCTTTGCACCTCAATCATGTTCTTACCGATCATGTTCTTACATTTCCAATAACACTTTAAAGTTAATTTTAATTGCTCGAAAGAAAACCTTGTCACCACGCGGTGAAGGAGGTGTGAACATCTCGACTGCGACTCCTGTCCAGAATGGCTATACGCGCGTTTTCATTTTCAAACACCCGACTCTGTCATTATAACTTCAAGTACACACTTTCCCGTCAGATTTCCTTTAATATTTTCTTCNGAATGTGTGTAACACAGCCCCCACACTTCCCTAGCCCGATGTCATTCTATTCCTGCTGTACCGACCATTCTTCACACCACACAGTTCCGTCCCTCTCAAACTTGTCAGGTAACCGTGTCGTTGTTATATGTTGCTGTGACACAGTATCGGTTTCTGCCCTCTATATTTTCTGCACCTCAATCATGTTCTTACCGATCATGTTCTTACATTTCCAATAACACTTTAAAGTTAATTTTAGTTGCTCGAAAGAAAACCTTGTCACCTGCGCCACTTCCTCCACACTTGTAGAGCTGACGCTGAGGACAGCAGAATGGCTATACGCGCGTTTTCATTTTCAAACACCCGACTCTGTCATTATAACTTCAAGTACACACTTTCCCGTCAGATTTCCTTTAATATTTTCTTCTTTTTTTAACGTAAAAAGAGTATGAACTTTAAGTTAGGACATCCGGTATATTGGAAAAGGGAGGAGGGAGGGGGTAGAAGACGTCGAAAAATCCAGTATGGGATGTTGTGTGTTTTTATTATCCTATTCCGGTGCAGTTTCATTTATTTTTCAGCTAACCATTTCCGGACGGCATCAGTAGTTTTAAGTGGAGAGGAAGTTGTCAAAATCTCCATACAGAACACTTAAAAATACAGAGGTGAAATAGTGGCGTGTACTGTGAAATCCAGCCACACACGACACTAAAATGGCCTCACCGGCCAACAATATGGCGGAACGTCGACCTGGAGACGAACTTACCAGACAACATCCCGACCGATAGGGAACATTATATTAAGTGCAATAGCCAATCGGAACCAAGGTTCGTTCCACATTTTCGCACGGCCAATGAGCGGCTGGCTGAGTTTGCTTAACATCAAAATAACCGCCCAGCAATTTCGATGCTGTATACTTGGATATTCTGTGTCCGAATGCAGGGTAAACTAGGGGCGGATCATGTACTTCTGACCGGCTGTCTGGGTCAGGGCGGACCTTAGTGCTTGTCTCGTCTATCGTGTACGTCAATCAGCCTTCACTTGTCCGCTGTGACGTGAAAGGAAGAGGCAACCACGGAGGAGTGAACAGGGGAGGCTGGTGCCCAGGAATGAGCGTTCTGCTTCCCTGCTCGCGCATGCACCCACACACACAAGTGAGGCATCATCGGACGATTTAGAAAGGGAGAAGACGAGAAAGTTCGCCTTCAGAAGGGCTTGCAGCCTAACTAAATACTCTCTGCATATGTAGGATTATTCTGAATGATAGGGGTCGGGGTAGTGTAGTGGTCAGACTACTCGCCTCCCACCTATGCGNAGGGGTCGGGGTAGTGTAGTGGTCAGACTACTCGCCTCCCACCTATGCGAGCAGGGTTGGTTTACCGGTGGGGTCACTCCCGCATTTTCGCACGTGGTGCCGTTGGTTGGTGGGTTTTCTCGGGGATATCCCGTTTCCCCCAACCTTGCATTCCAGCGCTTCTCTATACCTGCCTGACTTCACCCTCATCGGCTCTCAATACCTCGATGTTAAGAGCCGCCCAAATCTCTCCACTCTCGACTCCAATCTGAATTATGTGTCGATTTATGTGCGAAGTAACCGGGGCGAGGACAGTGCATCTCAATACCAAGCAAAAAGTAAATACGAAAATATGTCCTAGGTTCGATGGTTCCCGAGGTAAGGCCTTCCAACTTTCTGCTGGATTTGTTAACAGCTGTACTTGATTCTCACCTGTTCGTGTCATCGCAGCCCTGCCCGTGTGCCAGCAGTGGTTCACTCTTACAGTACGTACAAGCGGTGCTTGAAATGCCCACCTTCCACCTGGATACACTCCTGCACACGTTGCATGAGTAACTGCCTGACTTGTTGAGCACCCCAGGTGTACCGTGGACCTGCTGGCAACCGTATTCCACACGCTGGACACCTGTTATGGCCATTGCAACCTTTCGCCAGTTATAGTCCATCTGCGCTTTCTTCACACTTTTTGAATCAAACCTTTGATATATCATCCCATGCATGACGTGTTTGGTTGTTTGCTAAATAATTTGTATATTAAAACCGTGTTTTACTCGTGTGTATAAAAAAATAACTTATTTTTGATTAAATTGAACTTTTCCTAATATTTTATCTAAATTGTGATATTTAATTTATAATTAATTTGAATAAAAAACGAGAGAAAATTGGCGTGTCGACGATGCGTAGTAAAAAAAAATNCCATGCATGACGTGTTTGGTTGTTTGCTAAATAATTTGTATATTAAAACCGTGTTTTACTCGTGTGTATAAAAAAAATAACTTATTTTTGATTAAATTGAACTTTTCCTAATATTTTATATAAATTGTAATATTTAATTTATAATTAATTTGAATAAAAAACGAGAGAAAATTGGCGTGTCGACGATGCGTAGTAAAAAAAAATACTTATGTAAAATATTATTTCACTAAGTGCGTACGAGTGCGGTGCTTTACCCCTTTGGTGTTATTTTCTAGACTAGATTAAGCTTTGTTTGCGTGGGGCGGAGGAATACCGTGGAAGTAGAACTTTAGCAGAGCTTCAGAAAAGTACGACGAAACCGCGAATTGACTATACTGGGGAAAAATGGTTGCTGTCACAAAGATACCGAGTGCAAGATCAGGACAGGAGCTCCAAAATGTGGAGGAAATTTCAAATGTCTTCGTTTCTACTGAATAAAATCTTAAAGTTCAGAGGTGGTGTTTAGCTGAAGGCAGTTCAAGAATGAAATAATTTTTGCTTGATTTTGGGAGGATTTTGTTGTTCCGTGACTTCACATTGTAACGAAATGATTTGTAAAATAACATTTATCGTGTTTTGTAGTGTAGAAATGAGCATTTTAATTTAAAATCTCAATTATTACAAATTTAAACAAAGATATGAGAACGCAAAGTTTGTTTCTGGGTCAAGTGTGTTTTTGTTTTTTTTTATAAGTCCCGTGAATGGCGTGTTGTAGTTACTCTGAAATTCTACACTTGGTTTAATAACGGGAAGGGTTTAACATCGAACTACTTTGAATTTTTTTAAATTATGTTATGAGTAAAAAATTTAAATACGGGCAAACCTCTTGACAAATTTGCAAGAAAATATTTTTCTAGATATTTCGATGNTTATGAGTAAAAAATTTAAATACGGGCAAACCTCTTGACAAATTTGCAAGAAAATATTTTTCTAGATATTTCGATGACATGGACAAGTATTTTAAGCGGTAACCAAAAGTATTAATTTTATTAACTATTAACATTAAAAAAATAGCATTAAATTTAAAATTCCTTCCGGCCGTTTATTTAGTTTTTGAAAAACCGTTCTCCTCCGCTGCCATACTTTTTCGAAACTTTTATTTCGTATCACGACAGAAAAGAATGTAATACTCTAATAATGTACATAGAAACTAATTCTCAACTCTTGAAGCTCGGCTTCGCTATGTAACCTGGTGTGTGTGTGTGTGCGCGTGTGTGTGAAGGACATGCAAGCTGTCTCGCCACGGAAGGCCGAACTACCTGTCCGACATCACGCCAGGCGAGAGACCTCGAGGTGTGGCGTGATCGGGGCTCAGGGGGAACTTAGCAGTCAGTCAATCAGCATCACGACGACAAGGCACGCGAGCTTCACGTGTTCTAGCGAGGCGGTCTGGCTATCAAGGGGGGCGACGCGGGGAGGGTTATATTTNGGCTATCCACTGTAGTTGAGTTGAGAGATTCTGACGGCTTTCGACAACGAGGTCTTGAGAACACGATGAGAGTGAAATATGGGTGAGGATGGAGCAGCGCCGGAATAAATGGTGGGGGAAACGGGAGATCCCGGAGAAAACCCGCTGACGTGATTCCCACTTGCAAAAATCCGGAGTGACCCGGCCGGGGAATGAATCCAGTTCGCCTTGGTGGTATGCGAAAATCGACTGTAGTCCATTCACGATTACTTCCAACTTTTCTGAAGCCCTGCTAAATTAATGCTTCCAAGGATATTCCTCCGCCTCGTGCAAACACAGCTTAACCAAGTCTATAGAAAGTTACACAAAAGGGACAATGCACCGCATTCGTACGTACTCAGTGTAATAATATATTTCATTATAACTATTCCTTACTAATCATTTTGATTATAAACAAAATATTATAATTTATAAATAAAATTATAATTTAAACAAAATTAAGGTACGTTTAGGTAATTTTATGTTAGCACAAGTAAACAACGCTTGTGATACATTACATATTTAGGAAACAACCAAACACGTCAAAAATTTTGATTAAAAAATTGTGAAGGAACCGAGACTAGATTGTCCATGTGTAAGGTTTATTCTACTCANACATTTTTGATTAAAAAATTGTGAAGAAACCGAGACTAGATTGTCCATGTGTAAGGTTTATTCTACTCAGGTAAGGAACTTCAATGCTTTTAGTTTGGAAACTTAAAATTTTCGCCACTATGTAAGCGCTGGTGTCGTATGTGTGATTTTCTCTATTTTCTACCTAAAAAAAGAGGATAATTGCAACAATCATAAATCAAACAATATAACTTCGTAACTAAGTAAAATATTAATTTTTTTATTATTCACGTAGCAAAATTTTTTAAGTAAATGTAACCTTTTGGAACACTGCGCACCTAGCGGCGGAAATTTTCCCAGTTCCAAACTCGCCAATAAGAGAAATAGTTTTTTTCCTAACAGGAGTAGAAGTAACCTTAACCTGGGTAACAGCTCCGGATTAACTCTTGGCGTGGCACGCCGCTCGGGGGTGAGGTCAATCCAGAGGGCTTCCAGTAAGGGTTACTTCTACTACATATTGATGAGATCAATGTTAAAAGTTTGGCAACCAAGAATTTTTGCCACTAGGTAAGCGCTAGTGTCGGCAATGTACCCGATTTTCTCTATTTTCTACATAAAATAGGGTAGTTCCAGTCTTGGGCGGGATATAAGATATAAGATATATTCGTAATAATTAAGTCGCTCACTTTCCGTATAACAAGTATTCCTGGCATCAATAGCGCTGAAACCAGTAGTCTCAAGAGGTTAGTCCTGAAATGAATTTAGAGCTGATGACTTTAAGATCAGAGATGTCTACTGGAGACAAGAAAGTAACAAAAGGAAAGGGATGGGTCTGACTGCTCTTTCCGAAGTGCAAGCTTGTCGTTCCGCAGCTAGCATGACGAACTGACAGATGGACACTGTGAATTGAGGTGGTATGTTAAGAAGCAAACTCAAAAAGTCGTGTTTTCCGAGGCACTACTATCTACAGAGAACAAAGGGCGACGCAACCTCGTAATTAAATTGAGCACAAAACCACTTGGCCGCTTGTTCATTGAGAATAAGTTTTTGAGCCATGCTGAGGGTTTGACTTGGTTACAAAGAAGTAGTTTGAGATAATGAGGACAGGGTGTATCCAGAAACTGTAACCTTGCCTTGATCCCTGAACCTTATTAGTGTGATGGTAGTTAATAACCCCTGGACCAACAGTGTTTCTTGGCATTTTGTATGCTCAGTAAGGTAGCAATGCGAGTTGGCTCACCCGAAACGGTATGTTTACATGTGTGAGAATGGGCGGCATGACAGTGTTTACACGTGTGTCTTGCATGGTCTGTCGGTCATGGCATACATACACACGCCACCATGTTTACACAATCGTAAAGTAAATAAGACAATATTGCATACCTGGACAATAACCATGTTCTCCATTACGTGGTTATCATTTCCAAAATCCCAGCTGTACCTACACGAAAGAATCATTCAATTGTATTTCGAATTACTAATAAATAAGTTAACTATTTTTTACATGTTTCACAAATAAAAAGTTTTAAATACATTAATCCACCACTGAACTAATTGGTTACATCGGTGCGCGAAATTGCTAAGTTTTTGCCGTAGGAACATTATATCCCGGATTGGAATCCCATGTATCAATGAACATAAGTACCATTTTTATTAGCAATGTCATCTTATTTTATTATGCTAATTTCATATACCGACTTTCTACTAGATAAGATAAAAAAGTTTCAATTAACTATTTATGCATCTGCGTCGTTCAGTAAGGTAGTTTAGAGATGTAGGTGGGATGAGTCAGTTACCTCTAATCGTACCGCTCCTTGTAATTCGAAGAATGGACATTTTATAGCGGAGAAGATGGCGAAAGACGATCTCTGTTATGTTCGCCCACATTACATTTCTCACACAAAGGCGTTTGTTTTCACGTTGTATAGTCTTTCCGCGGTTTCTTTACACTTTTTGAGTCAAACCTTTGAAAAATCGCACTTTGTGACGTGTTTGTTCGTTTCCTAAATATTCCATCTATCGAAAGCGTTTTATACGTATTTAACACAAATTACCTTTTCGTTTGTTAAATTGCATTTTTACGTATATTTTACATATAAATTCTTATATTTAATTTATAATTAATATGAGTTACAACAGGGAGAAAATAGGTGTGTTGAAAATGCATAGTAAAAAATAGATCTTAAGCTAAATATTATTACACTCAGTACGCACGAATGTGGTACCCCTTTGGACTCTTTTAAGCTTTGTTTGTATGGGAAGGAGGAGGAATATCCTGGAAGCAGAACTTTAGCAGTGCTTCAAAATTGTAGGAAGTAACCATGGATGGACTATATGGCTTGCGGCAGTAAGTGTGAACACTCAAAGTTCTGTCTGCGTGGCTAATTCACTACAAATAAATATATTTACCGTCACAGTGTTTTGGCATTCATGCAAGACACTTACAAAATTATATTGACACCCCGTTTTTCTCGTGTCTACCTTTAAACGAAGTTATTTTCGAGAAGAGTAAGATCACAATACGTATTTATTTTGTGCATATGTTCCCGTCTGTGTGTATGCGTGTGATAGACACAAGGGAGCAACAACTTACTTCTGTGATGTGAATATATAATTCTGCATAATTTGTGTTAACGTAGGCTAAATGTAGGAGAGATGCCTCAGTAGGAGAGATGCCCCAGCCTGTATAATTCACAGAGTTACCACCAGGCGCGCGGCCTGAATAGTACCGTGTGTACCTACCTACCTGTCGGAGATAAACGAGCCACGGGAAGTGACGTACAAGTCTTGTGTAAGTTAGTTAAGTTCTCTCCAAAAAGGCCAGTAAATATGTTACGTGAATTGTGTTTTTATGTTGTGTGTATGCTGGACGTANTTACGTGAATTGTGTTTTTATGTTGTGTGTATGCTGGACGTATGTCTCATACACAAGAAATGTAGATCCTGCGTTTTGTTAACGTGAGGAGAAACTACGTTCGTTGCAGTGAACGTAACGTCTGTCGCAGCCATATTGCTCATAGATACGTGTTTTAAATTCCCGTGGGTCATCGCCCCAGTAGACTATGGGGGAAACGCCCTTAATATATACTCTANAAACGAGCCACGGGAAGTGACGTACAAGTCTTGTGTAAGTTAGTTAAGTTCTCTCCAAAAAGGCCAGTAAATATGTCACGTGAATTGTGTTTTTATGTTGTGTGTATGCTGGACGTATGTCTCATACACAAGAAATGTAGATCCCGCGTTTTGTTTAACGTGAGGAGAAACTACGTTCGTTGCAGTGAACGTAACGTCTGTCGCAGCCATATTGCTCTAGATACGTGTTTTAAATTCCCGTGGGTCATCGCCCCAGTAGACTATGGGGGAAACGCCCTTAATATATACTCTANCTAGATACGTGTTTTAAATTCCCGTGGGTCATCGCCCCAGTAGACTATGGGGGAAACGCCCTTAATATATACTCTAAGCTATTCTTTCATTTACATAAATATAAGATTATCATGACAAATAATGTTATTATCAGGTATTTTTAAATTACGAAAGATTATTAAAAATTAAATGTATTACACATTTTTTAAGATAAGACTAGGCTGGGTAATAATTTCACTGTCGTGCTTCAATTACAACCAGTGGATAATCATTTGTTTAACACATGCTCATATATGCCCCGAAATATTAATAAAGATGTTACAAATCTGATCCTATTACCTGCACATAATAATATTTCTCCTTAGGCCCTATACAATAACATTGGCAAAAGTAAGGTAAGTTGGTGTAATTTTTAAGAGCGGCACATATACGATCTCTGATAAAAAATAACTTGTCCGCTATCACGACAAGTTGGAGTAGTGATCAGAAGTGTGGATTACTACCACAAGGGATGTGGGTTCGGATCTCACTTCCAGCACTTTTTTTGGTAAATATTGTTGCAATTTCTCTCTAAGTCAGTGGGCTAAACAAGGGTTTGGTAAGGGATGGATGTCTTTATCAAACACAAGAATTCATTATAATTTACTAATTTTATTTACAATAACTACAAACAAATTCTCTCGNGGATGTCTTTATCAAACACAAGAATTCATTATAATTTACTAATTTTATTTACAATAACTACAAACAAATTCTCTCGACCCAACATCTCAGAATAAATTGATATATTTTGCTACTTACAGTTAATTAACTCATTCAGTACAATNAATTCTCTCGACCCAACATCTCAGAATAAATTGATATATTTTGCTACTTACAGTTAATTAACTCATTCAGTACAATGACTTAAAATAAATTAATTTGTTTAAAATACTAAAATCAGTCATAAAAGAAAGTGTATCAAAACATAATTAATTACTTTCTAAATTAAATTTCAATATTTCACAGTTCCAATATTTACAATATAGGCGGTATCATATGTTCATACAGTCTCACCTCAGGCTAGTACAGGTCTCACCTGTTCCGCATAGAGTTCTCCGCATGCCCNGTATCATATGTTCATACAGTCTCACCTCAGGCTAGTACAGGTCTCACCTGTTCCGCATAGAGTTCTCCGCATGCCCTCATACACAGTAGTCTTCACTCGACGGATTTCATGCTCTCTCGCCCGTTCATACTACAAACCCTTCGTCTGCCGTTGTCTCGCAATCTCCCCTCGTCGTGCGTCCTCTCCACTGATGTCCCTCACCACACTCGACTTCACCAGGGTTACCGCACTCAGCAAAATACTTCTACCAACAGACTGCGTACCGTTCAGCTGCGGCTGCTTTTTGTAATATCTTCGGCGATCGCTGTACGACGGTCCTGTTGTTGGAGAGTCCGTTCGTCCCGAACGGACTTAAGGAGGGGGCAGTGTTAAGTGCTGACTCTCGCACTAGACGCGAGCTCCATGTGTGGTCCTTTTATGTGGGGGGGGGCACTTTGACCTTCCCCTCCCCGCAGGCAGAACCACTCGCGGTCCCGTCACTGGGTCCGGTAATAATTGACAGATGACCTGGCTGGGTCACAGCCCCTTCTCCTCTATGTTGGAAGTGCAAGAATATTCTCGGCGCAACGCAGCATTTAGAGACATTTCTGAGCAGAACTTATTTAAAGTCAAGTCAAGAAAGAAAAAAATAGATTGGAAACAAAGACAGCTGCAAAAACCAAGACAAGGAAGTCCTCAAAGTAAAGGAAAGTTCAAGAAATAGAAGAATAAAATGAAGTATTGGCATTCAGGATGAGTGACTCAGATGAAGAAGGAAACGTAATTTGTGAGAGTGCTGGGAAAACTATTTTCAAACAAAAGAAAAGGACGACCGGATTCAGTGTGTTTCATATAAAAAGTAGTTGCACGAAACTTACAGTATGTGCGGCTCCCAGTGTAACATTTGCGGCCGGGAAGCAAAACGCCAAAAAATAAAGCTGCGGGACAATAGAAAGATTTAAAACCTTTGATTTGGTCTTACGGCTAACCACTTAATTGATTAAGTGGATTCTGCAACACTGTTATGTTATCATATAGTGTAATTTTAGTGACGCTTTCTTAGTGAGGCATCTCTTCCATGTACGGTGGGGCATAACACCCATAGCAGGGGATAGATGGCCAAAATACGTATGTTTACATTAATATTATTATTATATATTTTAACAAGTTTAACATGATAGTGAATATTTTTCTTTTAATCTTTAAGGTAAGTCGAATTTATTAAAAAAAATTACAGTCCTGTTAAGTTATTGTGTAATTGTGTAACGATTTTTTTCCTTAGGTGGGCCTCTCTCCCACATTTACCCTATGCATGTGTATATACTGTATACTGATGCAGGATGTGCGGAAACTCAGTGCACAAACTCCAGAGGTAGTTTCTTTGGACCAATAGAATCATAAAAGGCCTATNTTGAGTTATTTGCGTGAAGGGATTGAGGTGCCCCCGTTACCTGACATTTTGCAAAATTACTGATTTTCTGACTATTTATCAAAGGTGATTAAAAAATAAGTTTTTAAACATATTATAATGGAATATGTACAAAAATACCAGGAGAAATNCATGTGTATATACTGTATACTGATGCAGGATGTGCGGAAACTCAGTGCACAAACTCCAGAGGTAGTTTCTTTGGACCAATAGAATCATAAAAGGCCTATGCACTTACATCCAAATAAGTATTTTTATATAATTTATTTGTATTCAAAGTTGCGACGTACAACGCCTGGAGATCAAGTCTGTGCAATAATGCGTGTAGGACAAGTTGCATAGGTCGTAGGCGCAGACACACAAAATTATTACATACGTAGCTTCACGCGCCTACTTCCTATGCAACATGGCCAACACTCGTGATCGCACTTCCTTGTTCTCCAAGCGTTGCGTTGTACACCACAAATTTGAACACAGTTAAACTATATAAAAATACTTCTTCGGATATAGGTTTTAAGGGATTTTGTATTATAATTGGTCCAAGGAAACTGTGTTTGGAGTTTGGGAATTGAGTTTCCGAAAATCCGGTATATGTGCGTATTTATGCGAAGCTTGCCCAGACTTCTCATGTGATGTCCTTAAACCATGACAAAAATTAGGTAATTCTTTTTTTTCAGGAAATAATTAGTTCGTTTATAAAATGTTACACCTAAGTTAAATGGAGAATCCCATATAACACGAGAAAGAAAAAAAATGCAAACCAGAACCTGAATATGGCTCGTTTCGTCATAAATTCATTGAAGATATGGCAGCGCTGGACGTCAAACGAGATATTCATGTGGCCACATGTAGCGGAATACTTTTCTGTAGAAACGAGGAATATGCCGCCCAAGTTAAGCGGAGCATTATAAAAAGTTTTATATTCCTGTCCGGAAACTTTTGAGCGTCCCTAGCAGCCGAAGCAATTCGTGACTCACGTTTAAGAGGTCTCTTTATTGTTTCCAGCTGCTAAAAAAAGTTCAGTCGTAAATTTCTCCAGGAAATTGAAGGAGAAGCGCTGTACGCGTACGTGTGTACATGTAATTCCCGCTTACGTGGTTTCGCTAAACGCGAGGGGGAAGATCCCAGGGTAAAAAAGTTTTTTTTTTTTTTTTCATTACTTCAGCTTGCCGCTTATTCCAAACCGTATCGCGCCTGCCATTACACAGACTGCATGGGACTAGCAGCTCTTTTGTTAGGGGATGATGTCGTTCTCGGGGGAAATGTTTTGAGGGGTGATTAGGCGTCGCCTTCCCCCCCTCTACACCGTCTTTCGGGACCACCCCTCCCCCTTTTTCAAGCCCAAGCCATCTCCGGGCCTCGTCTGAGCGAGGTTGTTCCGACGCGCTGAGATAAGGACAGTCGGTGGGCTATTTTCTCACGCCTTGCCGACAGCTACATGAGAGTACTTCTCAACGCCTCCCCGCTCCATCTCCTCCCGCCAATAATTGTGCGCATGGCAAAAGGACGGGAAGATCTCCACGGGCTCAGTACAAGCGGGTACATCACCTCTGGAGGGAAGAATAAGTATCATATAAAATACGATATTTCCATCAGTGAAATGTAATCAATGAAGTATTATGGTGCTCGCATTTCTGAAGATATTTTGAGTGTTTGAGTGACGTTAAATGCTTTAACCCATATAATGAACAAAACAACACTTAAAATGCATGCAGTCTTTCCCCCGTGCAAAATGTAACTATGGAGTTACAAGCTGAAACGCTAAACTTTTATCTGGGTATATTCTGTAATAATATCCACTGCATATCCTTGAAAGGTTTTTCAGTTATTTATGTACTTTATTTTAACAAAGGATATTTTAACAGAGGATAAAGTTTAGTATTTGGCAATTTTGAAAGCATCAAATTAATGTTTGGATTGCTCCTGATGTCTTGCATTTTAAATTGCCGTTATTGTGTTATATTTTATTTTCTATTCCAAATACAAAGGTAAGTCTTGTTTCAGATAATCGAGCGAGGTTACGTAGTGGTTAAACTTTGAACTCGCAGTAGGGAGGGCGTGGATTCAAATCCCACTTCGGACCTCCTGATTTCGGTTTTCCATGGTTTCCCGAAATAATTCCAGGGGAATGTTGGGATGGTTCCGTACTACAGGCCATGGCCGATTCATTCCCCGTTCCATATTTTCTGTGGAACTTGTTCCGTCTCTAATGACCTCGCTATCGACGAGACGTTGAGCTACATTTACCTACCTACATTTCATTTCAGACAGTTCGCAACGCAGTTCTTGCGATATGTAGACAAACGTCTTAAGGTATATTGTGACATATCCCGCCCTTTTAATTGATTTCCTGATTGCCAGCCGTTTCCTATTGATTGGAGACATTCCCGCCACGTAAAAATACTTAGGTTGTTTTAAGATCACAAAAATTTAAATTTTCCGAACGCAAAAGGAAAATTAATTGATATTAATTGAATGCGAGAAATTTTCAATTTATAGAAATTCACAGAAACTGATTTAAAATATATTTATTTAATGCGACGAATGTTCAAGTTATATAAATGCACAGAAATTGATTTAAAATCATTATCATTATATTGTTTTTTTTTCCCTTATCTACGAGGTCATTGTAGGAATTTAAGATGAGTACACATACTTAATGGTTTAAAAACACGTGAGGCTTTTCTTAGTGTGTTTAAGAAGTATATTCAAGAAGATATTGAAGTATATCACTTTTGGCCAAATATATATTCTGTAAGAACTGATTTATGTAAATTAGGTTAAAAAAAAAAATTACAAAAATGATACAAATCTGTAAAACTGTTACTGCGAGCATGCAAGTACTGCGTTATTAAATACTACACTACTAAACACTTATTTCACCTTGCAACCGTGCATTTTTTCTTTGAGATGCATTTTCCTGCAGGACAACAACACGTACAGATACAAAAATGCACTACTTTTGATGAAAAATCATCTTAATATTTCGTTAAAAAAATTTATCTTATGTTACAAATATCAACGTTATACCAGCTTGAAACTGTAAACTTATCAAGAAACTTTAAATACATTCTAACTCTCCCTACGAATTGTGAGTGCTTGTTAGTGGAACAAGCCCCAATTTCCAGATGAATCACGGGTGTCAATTCATGCACGCGTGTATCATCAACATAATGGTCTAAAGTAATTCATTTTCATCAGGAATCCGTCTTTTAAATTATATTTTAAAAACTAATTTTTCTTAATACTTTAGAAACTTAAGTGATATGTAAGATTAAATCAGTTACTTGCTGCTCGTTTTCACTTAGAACCTCTGCCAAAGGAAAGCAATTCATAGGAATGTAGTTTCTTGGAAGCAAGCAAGTCAACTTCGAGGGGTTGAATTGTTTTATAGGACATCAAGAAACAGGAAACCCAAAGAGGCAAATTGGTCGTATGCTGGTCGAAACACATGTCCCTTTCTGTCTCGGGGCCGCGGTGGCTGAACGGTTAGCCTGTTCATCTCCCACCAAGACGAACCAGGTTCAATCGCCGGCCGGGCCACTCCCGGATTTTCGCATGTGGGAATCGTGTCGGACGATGCCGCTGGTTCTGTGTAGTTTCCCGGGGAACTCCTGTTTCCCCCGCCCTTTCATTCCGGCGCTGCTCCATACTCACCTCGCTTCACACTCATCGGCTCTCAAGACCGCGATGGCAAGAGCCGCCCAAATCTCTTCACTCACTCGCCCTTTCTGTCTCCAACAGACATTGAACAAATAACTTATTTCAGTTGCTGCTTATTAAGCCTGGCCTGTATTACAAGAAACCTAGTGGCAGATGACTTACACACTACGCTGATCCTAAACTTATTCATTAACTTGCCCTTCATGGCCTGTATGTTCCACCCGGAATTCTAACCCATACTCTCTATCATCGTAAGTTTGGCACTCTGCTAACCACTCCACGAAAACAGTACAATAAGGGAGCAAGTAAGATAAAATGGGTAGAATGCGCATTAACTCATAATCTCTTCTTAATTTTTACAATTCAAAATTTGAAGAGTATGATGATTTAATTTATTGCATAAATTTAAGTGGTTAGGGTATTTATAGGTTTCCAGTTAAAAAGAACTTCTTGCATGAAATAACAAGAACATATATCTGGACAATGGCGAAGTGGAAAGACGACATTTTTTCTGCAGAAGCCCACGGATATAACTGCAGCACTATGTGACAAATGGTAAGCGAAAATACGAGTATGTTTCCTAATGACAGTGGCGGAATTTGAAGCAGTACGCTGCGGAGTTAGTCTCGTGCTAATACGTTTGTGAAAATTATGAGATTGCGGGTGCTTACGCAAAAGTCTCTCTCTTTTAACGTAACCACGGATGAATTGACTTGGGGGGAAAAACAATGTCACCCTAAAAGGGTGAGAGTTCACTATCTGTGAAAGGTTTACTGTAACGTAGACTGTAAAACAGGCATTCAAGACATAAGACACCAGAACTTTGGTACCTGAATTCAGGTTTCGATAGGAAATTTACCTTCCGGATAATCTACTGGTGGATCATAGTCGCGCGGTTGCACATTCGCTGCAGGGAGAGAGAGAGGCGAATGTAAGTATAATTTCGCCTCCGTACAAGCCAGGGAACCCGGCCCTAGCATAAATTACGCTAATGCTTACAGCGGTCCCGTGAAGGCTAGATACACCGCCTGCGCAAATGCTTGCAAATACAGTCTATATGCAGATTAAACTCACAGCCGTGTCATGTACACAGGCGGAAGTTGCGTCAAGGTTCCGGGGCCAATTTGTCGATGACGCCGGACTGACAAACACGGGAAAATAATACTGTTTACATACAGAATTTCAACTACGTAATAAAAGAGTAGCGTCGAAAAACCCACATTACCAGTTGAGAGCATGCCATTGAATTGAAATTGTTACGAAACGTCTCCCACGAAACCACCGGGACCAGTACAATGATTTCCATCACAGTAGTATAGGACATTCGCGGTAAAGTGAGCACATTTTAAGGCCCACCAGCAGGCATAATAACTTAAAATATATATGTTATTGTAGCATCATACATTAACTTTTGAGAGCTATAAATTGTATATACTGTTTTTATTCGTCCCATGGTAAATTTTATATTACTAATTCACGAAAGCGTACAAATAAGCTGTAGAAAACTTTTAATCATTCCCTTAAAAAGTGATCACTTTTTTGTGACTAGTCTATAGTCCTTTAGTACAAATACAATGCTTGTATGTGCGAAAAGTGGTCAAATATCAGAGCAAAAGAAGCAAAAGTGTAGGGAAAATCAATGAAATTACATTTGCAAAACGTTTCTTTTCTGATCCGTTCCAATACATAAAAGGACATAGGTAGCGATTGTTAAATCATTGCTAAACTTGTTTAATGAACTGCAAAATTATTAATTTCTGCACCGATTTCCCACGTAAGTTAGACGTATAGTTTTGATTAAACTGGAACCGCAGAAAACATCGTGTTGATAAATCTAACGAACGAGAAACGGTTTCCAGATTTTAATTCCATAAATGTTATAAGGTATAGTCTACTCACGGTTTCGTCACACTTTTTGATAAAAAATTTGAAAAAAAAAAAAAAACACCCCATATGTGACGTTTTTTTTATTTTGTTTCCTAAATATGTCATGTATCACAAACATTTTGACTTTTGTTGACGCAAAGGTATCTTACTTTTGGTTAAATTGAATTTTTACTTAGATTTCATCTAAAAATTATAATATTTAATTTATGATTATTATGAATAAAACCTATGAGAAAATAGGTGTGGTTGTCATGCGTATTGAGAAATAGTTAATATTTAAAATTATATTACGCTGAGTGCGCATGAATGCAGTGCGTTGTCCCTTTGGTGTAATTTTCTAGAACTATCTAAACTTTGTTTGCATGAGGCGGAAGAATATCCTGGAAGTAGTAGGACTTAAGCACAGCTTCAGAAAAGTTGGAAGTGACCGTGAATGGATTGTACACATTTGTGTGGGTTTCTCGTTGTTAAGGTGACGAATACGCTGCCCTGGTTGCCGCAAATCAATGAACTGACGATGTAGCAAAGTTGTAATTAAAGTAACGCATGCAAAGTATAGGCCGTTCACGGTTAATTAAGAACTTTTGAAATCCCTGCTTAAACTCTACTTCATTACTCAGTTTGTATCCTTCCGCCGTATGTAACATTTACATTGCCGTGAGTCTGATCACTGTAGTCATGCGCTAGTCAAGTGAAAATGCGAAATTGCTGGGAACTCATATGAGTTACTAATATTTTATTTCGTGTTATCCTTTGTATGAAGCATAAAACTTCATTTACCATAAATTTAAACATTATATTCGCGAAACAAAGTCAAGATATGGAACTTTCTTTCTCGATTTGCTGTAAACTTAACTGGGAACCGGTAAGCCGGTGTGTACGGTAGCATCTATGCAGTTAACAGGCAGTGATTGTTTTTTTTTTTCCAAGGTTGATTTCAGAAGTGGTTTACTTTACTGTGTACAGCCTACACTCAGTGGTACCTAGTTCAAACCAACATAAGTGTAGTTCAAAATAGTAATTACCTTAGAATTATTTAGTTGGAATTTTTTAATACACGAACTGGCTAACTGAAATTTACTCTCGCTGGAATTCTTCGCAGACTTTCAAAATCTACCGTGCTTCAACTGCTGCGCGAAACTTTCAGTTCCCGTGCCAGAATGCAGCGAACTAACCTTTGTGTCGGTAATGCTCGCAGATTACCGTAGCGTAATGATGTGTATTTTATAGTTCGCTGATTCCAGCAGCTTATTGGTACATCGTTAGCTAATTCCTGTTTGCAAACGCTACCCGCCAGTATAAACATTCATCAGTGGCCGGTTTGCTGACTGACATTGCTGCCGGAGCGTAGAAAATAAACTGGCGAGAACAAGTGACTCGACTGAGTACAGTTGTCGTTTCCCCAAGTGAATCGTTGGGTTTGAATTGTTTTATTTGTTTGTTGTGTGAAGTTCCGTCGACAGCGAGTTCGCCAGAGACAAAACCAGTAGCTTTGACAGAAGCAGAGAAGGAATAGGCTATGACTTGGCTTTGAAAGACCATCCAAGGACATAACACAACTCCTTCAAGTTCACAAGTCTACAACTTGTTGGCTTTTTGTAGACGTGTAGCATTATGTCGCGTAACACAAGCCGAGAGGTGAGTCTTGTAAAAGTTCATACTTTTTCTACAATTCTAGATGGATTATACAAGACAAGTTAACGACTGTAACAAGTGTGCCTTCATAGTTTTGTAAATAACAATTGTTTTCCTTTTTGCTGTTCTGTGACACTTCTCACTGTTTCCGAGTGAATATAATACAATGTGAAATGCCTGTTTTGCTGACAAACTGTAAAATACGTAATTTTTGTTTTCAAGTAATCTGGCTATTCTGCCCAAAATATTTTAAAACTGTGTAGTGCTTAGCCTTAAATTTTCAAAAATTTCAAAGTTGTTGACTGCTACAAACTTGGAAAGTGCCTGAACGTCTTAACACCCGCAGATTTGTCTTCATTATTGACAAACATCTGCATGTTTTAGAAATATATAAAGCTACCATAACCACAAAACCAAATGTGAACCCGAATTAAAGAAAAAATACATTATATTTTCACTACAATTCCACATGTAAACAATATCTACGTATATCACTCTAAGAAATGATTTGTAAATTTACCACATATATGTATGAGTTCAGTGAAAAAGCGTTATTGGTAAAATTCTTCCCATAATCATATGGTAGCGTTCCTTCAGTTGCTCAAGAACTAGTCAAACGCGTAGAGAGGTTCCCAACTATGGATAGTAGCGACGCTAAATACACCTAAATTTGCAACCTAGCATGTGGTATTATTTCTATGCAATGTATAGAATAAAAACTTTGTTAAAGATAACAAAGTTTACTAGAAATTGTTCTTACAGTATAGCGTATTAGACTCGTAGAAAATACATGGCGATTGTGGAATTTTCCGTAACACAACTTAAATGTATATAAGTTAGCGTTACAGAACTGGTCTACAAGGATGGAATTTCACTTCTAGTTGTAAGTCATACTCAGTGGTCTATTTTGATACCTGCCAAATGCTGAAGTTTGGAAGTAGGTATTGAATCTGCTCTGCGGCGTGAGGCGCCAGCACTTGATGCTAGCCCTCAGTGATAGGGCGTAGGAATACGTCGACACAGTTGTCTCTAGGTCCAATTTACTAATAAATTACACTTTATTTGCGAGTTCACATAATCGAGTTTTATTGTTGCTTGAACAGGTTAACTGGTACATGAACTCACGAGACAACTCCCCTCCCCTTTTTCTATGTAGGCTACGTATGGTTTGACGCCGCGATTGGCGTGGGGGGGGGGGGGGCAGGATTCTTCACACCTGGTGTAGAACTACTTATCTGACACTGCGGCTCTGTCTTCCCTCGGCTGGCGACTTGGAACTGCTCTCGCACAGGGTGGGCGTCTCGGCGTCTGGCCTGGAAGTTCCTCCTTCTCGGGTCCACACAGTACTCTGCGTTTGACGAAGTCTGACTGACTTTTCTTGGATTCTTCCCGCCGCACGCCCCGCTTGACAGCCTCCAACTGAGGTCGACGTCGTGATGCATTCTCGATCCTCGACTGACTCCGACTGACTGACTGACTGCTCGATCCGCGACTGACTGCTTCACGTCTCTCAACTGACTGCCCGATCCTCGCACTGGCTTCGTCCGGCTCCGACCCGGACGCCTCGCTTCAGGTCCCCCGACTGACTGATCCTTCCTCCCTCCTTCTCGTGGTTTTGTAGGCTCCATCACCATATTCAACTTGCCTCGTCTCTGCACGTGGCCCGGGGTGATTTTCGCCCCCCTGGGTCGTAAAACACGTGGCCGCTGCTCCTGTGGTCCGCAGCCGGCCTGGCGTCGCCCCTTGATTCTGGCCTGGAAGTTTATTGTTCTGTTCTGCACGTGCAGGAACTCTTGGGTGCCCTCTTGGTTCGGCGCACGTGTGGTTCTCCTGCCTCCGGATATCGTGCCGCTATATCCCAGCACGCCCGCTAAAAGCTCTCATGGTTTATTGCGGTACAAACCCGGGACAGACGCAGCTGGTGGTGGGATCTCGGTGTCCCTTGGGCAGCGGCCAAATGCAGCTGTGTCCATGCCCGGGTGCCTTCCATTGTCTCCGGATGTCGCCTGCACGTGCAGGAACCGTTGCACGTGCAGAAACCTTTGGTAGCACGCCTTTGTAGCTTCGAGGCGTGGTCGCGCCCTCCTGGCGTCACTCTTCCGGCATGTCCGTTTACCATTAATCTTTATTGTCGGTCGTCCGCATGCGAGCTTCGCCAGAGCGTGTGTTCTGACGAATAAAATATAGGGATGCAGAATGCGTAAATTTCATAAAACTACAAGCCTAAAAGTTACAAGATAATATTTTACAAGTGTACAGGAAAGTTGTTTCAGAAAGAAACCTTGTAGACTAGTAAATGTTGGTGCACTTGTAAGAACAAATTTACAAGTCAGCTGGTTTTTGTTTGGAAGTAGTGAAGTATTCCATATTTGTTGTTATAATTTAGACATTCATAAAATAAGCTGAAAGGAATCTCAGTTGCATGGAAAACTGTCGGTTTTGCCAAAAAAAAAATAAAAATAAACAGATACTGTTTGGAGCGTTTTCAGATAGATTAACCAAAGATGATAAGCAAAGGGTATGGAATGAAGTTGCAAATTTTGCAAAATCTCAGGGTATCTTGCCACAACACAAGAACCGGACATATTTCCGGGACGTGCTGTGGCAAAATTGGAAGAAGAGTACACTGGTAAGTAATATATAGTAAACCTTAAACAAAAAAAATTCTTAGTATTGACAATATTGAGGTTATGTTCAGAATTATAGGTGACGCATTTACAAGTAAAAATAATATATTCAACAAATGTCAGTATTTAAATGTGTAATTGTGAACAAAAATAGCTTATGTAATTTTCTAGATGAAGCTTGACAACAGGCGGAAAACAGGAAGTGCAGGAGGAACTAGCTGCAAGTTTAATGATGTTGACCATGTCATTATTGACATAGTTGGAAAAGAGTAACCTGTGGTTACTTCATTAAGAGTACCAAAAACGTGGCAGTCAGTGTCAGATACTTTCCCTGTGGCTGCTACAGGTACTCAAGAAAATGAGGATACAATCATGCCAGTATTAACATTCACTGAGGAGGAGGCAAATGTCAATAAGCTTCCTTCAAATGACACGCCAAGTACATGCACATATAGGCTACTTATACAATTCAATAAAATTCTCTTTGAAATACAAATATTTTGTGAAAAATATATTTGCATCTTGGGCACACAGCATATTATCCAAGGTTTGTAAAGACAATTTTTCACAGACTTTTTATTGATTAGACTTGCTTACAGAGTGGTAAATTAAACTCTTACAACAAATTGTTGTCTTGTGCATAGTCTTTCAAAGTGTTAGGATTTTACAGAGTTCACAATGAGAAAAAAGATGTATTCAAAACCTCAAGTTCCAGCTGCCGATGAAGACTTTCTTGTTGCAAAACGAAAGTTACAAATTGAACATTTTACATTACAAAATTATAAAACTAAATTTGAAATTTTTAAGTTGGAACAGGAGCTTTGCATTCCGAAATCACAATTTTCTGCTGATATCTGTGACAGTGGCAAACAAATTGCATCATACACTAGAGTTGATTCAGATGCTATTGAAGTTAAAAATGAAGCAGTCATACTTAACACTGTTAAATCTAGGCTAATCGAATGTATCTTGCTTCCAGTTTTTGATTTACTTTTTTTAAATCCTCATTTGGTGAAATACAGTTATGTTTAAATCTTAAAATGTTAATTGTAATAAATATATCTTAAACATCTTTTATTTGTTTAATTTATCAAGCCGCATTACACAATCCCAAGACATGAGTTGATCAAACATAATTTGTTTCCATTTGTTCTTGATCAGTTTTGTATTGGCATTATACCTAAAAGTGTTAGGTTATTTCTTATAAAGTTTTCAGCCATGAAACGTAGAAGCTTTAACTTAACACTACCTATCTAAAATAATTAATTAGCTGTTGCTGTTTTGCAAGTGCTGCCGGTAAAATTGGATCATCTTCCTCAAAAGCTGGACCTTCAATATTTCCTTCTTCGTTTTCAGTTTCGGGAAGGCAAACATCTGCATGCGAGTCTCTTGAAAAGATGCACAATGCAACACAACACTTAAAGATACTGGCTACAGATGTAGGTTGTACTCTCAGATAATTTAAGCAGCGATATTTTCATTTTAGGATTTCCAGAGAATTTTCTACTGTCCTCCTCGTACATTTATGAGCCAGATTGTAACTATTAACTACGGGGGTTGGCAGTTGGTTGCGTGCTGGTACAATTAACCATTCTTTCAGATGATAGTCAGAGTCACCAAGAAGTACTGTATTCGGACAAGGTCGCCAGCCTATGTCAAATCTGTGGCAGAGAGTACAATTCCTTAATACTCTTGAATCATGGACACTCCCTGGCAAGTTTGCACTGAGACAGCAAAATTGATGGGTAGGACCGCATACAACCATACAATTAATTGAGTGGTTTCCATTGGGATCAACATAATGTTCTTCATACACATTAGGTGCATCCATGTGTATCAATGTTCCGTCCACACAGCCACACACTGGAGGCGTTCCAGATATTGCATGGAACTGCTGTCCTACCTCTTCGACGTTGTCGGGCCATTTAACTACATTTGGAAAGAGAGTGATATTGACTGCATTTTTTAATATTTTCAAGCATCGATGTACAGTAGCTTTTGAAATACCATGCATATCACCAACACAGTGATACTGGCCTCCGTTTCCCAACCAGTGAAGGGAAACTAGCATTGGTTCCTTTGGAGATAATGCTTTGTTTCGAAGAGTGGGGTGCTCCAAATGATGACATATTTCCAGCAATAGTGGTTCCAGCTTAACAGAACTCATACGGAACCTTTCATTAAATTCAAATAATGAAACAAACCCCTTATTCACTCTCGGTCTGAAATTACGTGCTCGCCTCATAACCTAAAAATTGTGTTCATTCGTATCTTCATCTGAATCAGTGAAAATGAGGTCGATTGTTTTTACACACGTACACTATAATACCTGTTTACAAAAAAAAAACACTTCGTTATTATCCAACTCATGAATTATTTTTAAACCGCACTTGTAGAGTAGTTTACGTAGGTATTGATACTAGTAGGAACTATGCTGCAAGTTACAAGTCTCTTAATGAAACCAAACTTTACAAGTACCTGTAAAAATCACTTGTAACTTGTAAGAATTTACTTATAGGTTTATGAAACTGCATTTTGTTCTTTTCTTGCAACTTACATGTAAAATCACCTGTAACCTGTAGACGTACTTTTATGAAATAGTCCACTGGTAGCTACATACACGTATGCTCGTGCTACGGAAAATATACAAGTGCGTAATTATACTTACAACTTGTAGGACTTGTAGGTGTTATATTACAGGTCCCTGGAATTAGCCTGGGGGGATTTTGGAAAATCATGGGAAACCAACATCAGGATAGCCTGATCGGTAATAATAACTTAGTACACCCGAATTCAAGTCCAATAAACTACCATTGCCCCACATCGTTTTCTGTTTGAAAGTAATAGTGATGTAATAATCATGGATCTGATTGCAGCATGTAGGGGCTTCACACCATAATGAATTCTCGAGGACAGAGATCATGAACAGTTCTGTAATACTATCAATTGTGTATTGTCATGTACCTAATCTGTGGTATAGAGTTCATTTCAATCACTTGCATCCTTCTTGGTGCTGCATTTTTCACAAATGTTAGTGTAGGTATTTGGATTTTGATGCTTGAAGCTGACCCGCTCTGACACCCAAAATGAAATCTCGTGCAGGACACGGCTTAAGGGAGATCGAACAAGTGTCAGTCAAATAATAACATGGAGATTGTGGGCGGGCCTGTATAGGGCTTCATGTCTGTCACATAACGTCTGTGCGGAAGGGAGCGATTATAGATCTTGGAAACATGCTCCAAAAATGCTGAGGAAAATACTTACGGTTTCGTTCCATCTACAGCATTGCTTGTACTTACATTCTTTTCACGGTTATCTGAGGAATTTTGAAATACCTGCTTAGTATTCGCTTGTATGAGCATTGTACATTATTTTATCACATGAACTATTTTACAAATTTACGTATTATTTCAGTTCTATGGATAACAAAACAGATACCAATAGGAACAGTTTCAGTATTCACAAATGTTTATCTTACGCTTTAATTCAACTTGAAGCTGTACAACTACTTTCTATCCGTAGTTAGAATTTTTACAGGGTGCACACCAGTCAGTATGCCCGTTAAATTGGCCGTGGCATTTTTTAAAGTTTGATTTAAAAAGTGTTCGATTAAACTTGAACAGCCTGTGACGGCTGGAACGCCAGCTTACCGTTCAATTATTTCTGGGTTCGAATCCTGACCAAGGCATTCACTGGGCAGTTTCCCGATTAGCCAGCCAGGATATATCGTTGGTGTTAATAAGCCACAGTTAACAAAACAAAAAAAACACAGTCATTTACGAGAGAACTCTGAGGTCGCAACGGTGGTGCCTCTCTGGCCAGTTAACGTCGCGGGGGCAGTGGGTCAACGAGCACAGAAGGTCCACCCTCAACCGAGCTATTTAATGAACTGCCCAATACCTTTTGTGTGGGTGTATGTGCGGGAGGGGAAGGGTTACATACTGCTGTGGGCACGGCCAGACGAGTGTAATGTGGCCTACAGGAGAAGGCACCATTTCGTGCCACCCCCTGAGTTGGCGGTCTGGTTGCGACCCCTGATGAGGGGTTGCGAGGGGGTTGGGAGGTGTACCCGCCGTAGAAAACGGGAGATGCGAGGTTTCGAAATTACCTTACCCCTTCCGCGACCCTCCCCTGGCCTAAAACCACGACATTAATTTAGCGGGCGATTGCTGGCGGTAATTATAGACGCGAAAAGAGGGTGGTAGGGGGTGGCTGCGGTGCGGAACCCTGGATGTATAACGATGGTAAGATTGGCCCGCTGCGAGGTTGAAGAGGGGTTGCTCGCCGACTGCATCTCCTACACTTATAAGGGCTATGAATATCTCTCGCATACGCTTGCCTACCATTGAAAAATAACTGTTGTCAACTGTCGTGCCGTTATAATGTCGCTCATGAACGGAAAACGTGTTCCTTGCTTATTTTAGTCTCACAGCAAGCATTATTACTCCGGCAGTCACCTATTTTAAAAAGTCAGGCTTCCATTGGGAATTTTTTCCTTCAACTCGGCTGTTTATCTCTATTCCATCCTTATTGTGGTATTCCTCTTCTATACTTAAATCAAACTATCTTTCCATTCCTGTCTCATATTTTATGTATGTTTATAAATTATTATTTTCTGTAATCTCTACTACTCTTGAGTACCTACAATTCTGTTTCAACATTATTCCAGTGTCAAGTGGTTACATTTGAACAACACCAATACGCAGCGCGTGCACTTTACATCACATCAACATTAAAGTCAAGTGAATATTGTACTCTTTTAAGTTTCTCGATCATCGGCTGATATTCAGTAAATCGACTTGAAGAACATTGGAAGTTAATTTAAAGATTTAACTTTAAATCTTAAGTATTCATGATATATTCTAATGTCGTAGAAATGAGAAATCTTATTTCCTTTATTTTCGAGTAGGTACATAGGATCAGCTGTTCGGAAAAAGGTTCCGTGCCGACCATACGAAGTTAAATCTTCAGAGATCATAATTTTCCCTCGCTTCCATTGGCAGCGCAGTTATAAATACAGCTACGAAAATGATTGTAGTATTTATCGAAAAATCTGCCTCCGGAATTAATTTTTTTTAAAAGTGAAATATAAAACGCAGCATCTTGTACTAACTCACTCAAAAACGTACATAAATCGTTGCTAAAACTGAATATATATATATATATATATATACATATATATATGTATAACACTAACTGCCCCACAAAATCGGCGTAATTCATATGGAAAGCATGTAATGATTTTACTTTTTTCTATTCTCTTCCCCCCAAAAAACTGCTGTTAACAAGTTGTCTAACTAAAACACGTTCCGAGAAAATAACCGAAACTAGTGATTGGATAAAGAATGACCTTACGACTGAAGGAACGAAAGAATTGCCGTACGTACTACGCAAAATTTGGTAACCTGCTCAGACACGTAAATATACATAAACATTTCTCATAAAGTGGAAAATGTTGAAGATAACTATGCGCCATTTGGTTGCTTCTAAGAGGCCACTGACGAACAGTTGAATATTTCCAAAGTGTTTCGTAAAAAAAAAAACTTTGAATATTCGGGTTACTCAGCACACACGACTGTGGTGTCTATTGAACTCGTACTGAGAGACGAAATTCTGGCCAAACAGAGTCATGGTAGATTTATAACCACGTCTGTTCATGCGAGCAGACAAAAGTAGAAGCGACTTTCAATTTGCATGTGATACTTAAAATAAAGTTCATTAAAAATTACACGGGTTTTTTTTTGTCTCCAGTTGTGTTTTCTATCGGAGCGTATCTGTAGTTAATGAGACTACTTTATTTATTATTAATGGAATGATGCGCGGTTTTTATTTACGCCTTTGTTTGGGATTAAGTTACTTTTAAGAAAATGGGTCGAGAGGAATATCATACTTGCTAAAATGTGAGAGTCTCCGTTCTACAGTATACTATGTTACTCGTTAAATTAATGGTAATAATTAATTTGTTATAATTAAATTCTTTTCAGAAAAAAATAATTGGAAAAATTAATTACAGTGGAAATGAACTTATTTTTTTGTAAATCATTTTATGGTTGATCACGTCAATAATAGTACATATTGTAATAAATTATATCGGAACAAAGAGATACCACACTCAGGGAATGAATACCACATCTACACTCGTATCGCAGGCTGCTGGAACTAAAGAAACGTAATACAGTGCATCAAACCAGCAAACAAAAATGCTTAGAAGAGCCTGTATATATCCCCACTGGCTTGGAATGGCCCCGGTAAGAACATAAAACAATTGCTAAGAGAATAATTGACAAACATTCAACAATAACGATATAATAAGTTTACTCTCTAAGTTTCGTTGTATTAACGCCTAAATGGGATGTTGTTAGCTAGTAGCTTATCATGGACCGGTGAATAGTAGAAAAACAGCGATCCGAAAAGCTGCTATCTCTAGTTGCACTACTTTTTTGTTATGTTTCCTTGCTTCCTCTTGGAGTCTGGCGCCCGCTTCCTTACGTCAAGATGATAAGAGTGGCATCATTGATTATAAATAATGGTAATAAAGAAACGAACTCTTAAGTATTTTTCCTTCAGTTTACTTAAATAGTTTACCGGCTTGGCACAAAATTGCTCTGTAATCGCTTGTTTGCCCGTGGCACCATTATACGGCGAGTAAAGTAAGCTACGCTAGTCATAGTTTCTCCTTCTCCTCCTCCTCCTTCCTCCTGGCACACCAGAGTAGTGTGCCTTGAAGCTCTTAGAAAGAAAGAAAGAAAGAAAAGGAGCACTGCCTAGCGTTAAGCTACTACAGGATGTCAGAAGCGAACATGCAACGTACAGTATGCTCAGGTAAGTGTGTTATAGTGATTGGGACGTGATGAAGTATTAAAAAGCCTGTAGAAAACTGTGTACGGCTCGTTGCCTAAGATTATTTATGTTTTTCACTTCTGACAATGGAAAATTTAAAACACTCAGTTGTAAAACAAAATCGCATAATGGGTCAGCAAACGAAGATCATGAAACTCAGCTAAGGTATTTTTTGTAAATACAATCTCCATTCCCTAGTAAGAAACAAAAAAGAGATTGGGTCTCTCACAAAGCAGTAAGTGTTCTAGCCCGGAGTATTTGCTAAAATTACAGGACGGGTTATCAATAACCATTTCTACGTGTACAAAATAGGTAACCTTGTTTTTAAAATTCTTATTCGCTTCGTTTATGAAAAGAACAGCCTCCACAAAAAAGGATGGGCGTCAAATACTTTGAAAATAATAAAACTAAGTGCAGCTTGTGTTGCAAACTTGTTGCCTACCTCCAAGGTACTGGCATGACCACCCTCACTTGTGGAGGCTGTTGTCTTGCACACGGAGAAGGTTAGACTATAACAGCAAAATGCCCTATTTTACGTTTGAACATTGTGGTCACTAAACCAATTTGTATTTCCAGAAAATAACCAAGGCTACAACATTTACTGCGATGTGCGAGGAGCAACCCTTATTTGGTTTCTGACTAACGATGTTATTTGCAATCACCTTTTCAGAGGTTGATGATTTTCGTTTGCTTATATTATGTTGCGCAAATTTTTTTCCTTCATTTCGAATACTTTCCGAAATAATGTTCCTTTAATTAAATGGGATTATTCGGTCTTTCGTTCTGTTAAACATACCAAGAACTGTTTAAAATATAGTTCTTTCACTGTGTTTGCCATCGGCTTTAATTATAGTCACTTAATCTTGTTCCGCCAGAAAGACGCGTTTATTAATTATCCTGGACTATGTACAATAAAAGAGCTATCTCAACGGTGGTATAGGTATAATGTTTTCTAGTACCTGCTGTCCAAAACACACGAAAATGTAAGTTATGTAAATCATAGATATACTTGAAATGCAGGAATAAGAGACTTCATTGGTAATACTTGGCTTCCGAGCACAGTGATCAAATGAAGAGTGAGTAATATTCGGAGTTACAGATAGGGGCTGCGACCAGACACGTCGATGCCACAAGTCTCGCTATTGTGCTTCTGCTCGGAGGGAGTCACAACTGGGCGAGAAGCCAGAAGGATTAAGGGCAATTTCGCACTTCGGTGAAAGTCGTCGTTAAGAGAAAGAAGGCTCTCGCCGCCCACTGAGCCCCTTTGCCCCTAAGTGAGATGTTAAGTCTTATCTTCCTGTCGTCGCGTAGTGGGGGTCTCGGCATTTGAGGAGTGGAACTCCATGCGAAGTAATTATTGTGAATGGACCGCTCACTGCGTAAAGTCAGACTTGAATTAAGTGAGCCCTCTCAGACTGTGGATGATAGCAGAAAAATAACAGCTCACGTATCTTCTTCGTTCCAGAAAAAAAAGCCTGAGAAATTATTTTTGAATACATTTTATCAATAAAATTTCTCAGAGTGAACCAAAGTTGAACGTCATTTATTTCCACACGTGGAAATAAAAATTTAGGCCTACTTGGTTATTTGTAAGAGAAGTGGTGGATTCAACTGTCACAGGAAGTCCACTCAGTATTTTTCTGTACTGTGGGGAGCCATTGTATTATGCACTAGTTTCTTGTATAATACGGTGTATAGAGTGTTCGCGTTTATCTTGGTAAAGGATATCGCAAGTTATACTACTACGCCACACTTTTGCCCAATTAAGCATATATGGTACCAATTTTAGTTTTTAGAGTCCAGTATGAGTCTCTACATATCTTCACTGGCGTGTGGCACGCGATTTTCCTTATTCATAATTCGGACGAGCTAAGCCTCATTTCTCGCATAATGCAACCGAACGCCAAAAAAATTGCAGTAGTTCACCCCGGTTCCCTATCGGGTAGCAAAAATACATCCAGCCAATCAGAATGACTTTCACCTCAGACCGCTTCATTTCCTAGTTACGTCATGCAGTTTTCGCAATTGACATGTTTAATTTACTTAGTAAAATTAAGGAAATTATTTTACCTTAAATGCTTTGTTAACACAGGATTATCCTACATTCCAGGTCCAAACTTTGTGAAATGATTCGTTATACAAAATTACGTATAAATAATTACACGACGTATGACAGCGATTTTAGTAAGGGTGAAGCACACCCATGTAAAACCGCGAATGGTGTTGGGGGTCCGCTTACAATTACCGTCTGCTTTCATTCCCTTTACTTTTTCCCCCAATTTACTATACTGTGCATGCCGTCATGTCGACAGGACATTACATCTTTGTACACAGCAGCCAACACGCGATTGTAAAGACCAGCCCGGGAAGAAAGGTTGCATCTCTGACAGTCAGCATGCGGCACCCTTTCAGAAGTTGCGTGTTTTCTCAAGAACCGTTCTCCAGAGTGCCGTACACCAAGGCAACGTCTCGTGTTTCTTTAATCTAGACGTGATTATTACACCATAATCATCTATAACCACCCTTGACCAACCCACTTGTTGGTTAATAAAAAGGCACCTCCAAATTTCCTTAATGATGGGTGGTGATATTACTCGTCAAATGTTCACACATGACAGATTTCACATTAGGCTAACATGATCAAACAATTTCTTGTTTGATCTCACCTACGTTTCCAACATTTTACAGATAACTAACTTCAATTTACAATTTTCAAGGGCGTCTATCTCCCTTAATGTCAGTTCACGTGTAGTATTATGTTTTCTACCTCATTATCAAAACGAATCATCTCACAAATCATGTCTCTACACTTTAAAAACACTTATTTTCTGCAATTCATGATTTTTTGCCGCGAAGAAAGTTTTGATTAAATATTAGCCACTGAAGAGTGGGTTTGCCGCAAACCACAATTTTTGTTGATCTATAGGCTACATAAATCACAATGATAACCTTTCATTGTCATTGCAATGGTTCGACAGCATTCGTAGTGGTGAAGTTCTTTTACTGTATTTAAAAAGTTGAACCATTGCGTCTATGATCTAAGGAATTCGTTACATGTAAATATAACAGTTAGTAAGTTTCACTACGTACTAAAACTAGAACGTTTGAAAGGAAAGTTTTAATACCACTCAATATTTCTTTACTGTAAAGAAAATCAGGTCAAAGAAAGAATTTTCCGCTGATTTCATTAAACCAAAATATACAAGAAAAAATTAATAATAGCAAACATAAGTTTCCTTAAATTCCCCTTTGAATTAAAGCAAGATTTTTTTTACTACTAACAAAACAGCGTCAAAAAACTGCTTTTCTTTTGCTATACATCTTTATCTGTGACTTGTACAGCGTGTGGGCAGTCGGGTCTCCTGTGCCTGTGTCCATTGGGTAACACAGGAGTATAATCCAGAGCGACAGCGGTGTGCACAGCGCCCAGCACTAATTGTTTACAGCCACAAGCAGATCAGCCTGCATGCGCATGCTACTTTCTCTCTATGGCAACTCACCCTGCCATAAAGAATGACGGCTTGCAGCCTCAGGCGTGAGACTTGTGATAATGCTACGTACGTTTGATGCATGGCCGGTGCCTCAGTTGATAACGTTCATTGAAAGCGCTTGTTGATTGATGTAATTTGTATCGTCATCTCGTCGCCTGTCAGAATATCGCATTATTTTTTCATACTGCATCAAGTGTATTCACGATAACATAATGCCGTAGGTTGAACAACTGGCGAAACTATGGAGGTAATTTCCGGTACAAGTCTACTCCAGACAACGAGGTAGACACTCACCCCTACGTCCTTCCTAAAGCTCCCAACCGTCTGCCTTGGAAAAAGGATTTCGTGTAGAAATTATAACTCAAAAAATGTAACCGGAGTACCTAATTCAATACATAAGTGTTATTAGTATTGTAATTTAATCTAGAACATGTTTATTATAAACACAATTCCACGGCGATAAATATGTAGCTAGTATTGTCAGGTTTTTTTTTTGTTGGCAGCATACAGCGAACTGAGATTCAGGCCTCTCCTAGAAGTGAGAGAGGTGCTACTGTTATGGCCGATGTTAAGGCTCCCGTCTACATGGACCTTTTTTCCTGCGTTCGAGGCCGAGAAGCGCAGGAGCGATAAGGGCGACACTGCCTCGCGCACCAAGTGCGCCATCGCCACTAAGCGCAAGGCTCTGGACTGGCGTGCAGTGTTCTCGTCGCACTGTGTGTACCTATGGGACTTTCAGTGGAGACCCTGTTATTTTATTGATGGAAAATCTTCATCAAGGTTCAAAGCAGGGCTCTTGAGTAGTTTTGTATGTCTCTGACACGTATAATCTGAGATACAGCGCTATTAAATAGTGCTTCTAATGTCCGCGATGTCTTGAAAGCACTCAACAGCCCTCTTGCGAAGTGTGTGTTATTCTCTTAGATCAGCACATTGAAAACACGTTTAAACGTTTCGTGGATAAAGGTGTATTTCAAACACTTTGCAACGCAGTTCAAGCGCCAGTTAGGCGGGAGCCTTAAGTAGGTTACCGCGGTTGTAGGAATTTAGCACTTTCTCAGTTAATAGTTTACAACCAAGCATACCCGATCGTGTTGCGTGGATTTGTTAGTACTAGGTAATACGGAAAATTAAACCACTATCTACAGGATTTAAACAAAACTTAAATCAACCTTTCCTAAGGCACAAACATTTGTTGTGAAGGATACTGCGAATAATGCTTAGGCCAATAGCCGGGATATTTAAAATTAGCGACAAAAAAAAATTTTGTTGTTGGTACAAAATTATTTTTAGCACCAAACATCGGGCTTTGTCTTAAGCATGCGCATAAACCAATTTAGCAAGCGACACACACGCCATGGCTTAGAAACATAAATGACGGAAAGTTAATCATTAGGAGTCGCTTATGTGTAACATTATCTTACATGTTACAAAGGGTTCAATTCATCCCAAGTTTCCTACGAACACCCCTCATGTATTCATACGTAACCTTCTGCAGGGTTACAAAAGACGGACAAATAGGGCGTCGAGACCAAGCCAGAAGGTGTATGTCCACTTGCAATACGCCAGAGCGCATGCGCAGAATAAAAAGGTTATATAGTCTATTCGCGGTAACTTCCAACTTTTCTGAAGCCCTGCTAAAGTTTTAATTCCAGGATATTCCTCCACCTCATGCAAACAAAGCTTAACCAAGTTTAGAAAATTACACCCAAGGGACAACGCACCACATTCGTGCGCGCTCAGTGTAATAATATTTTTGCATAAGAAGTATTTCTTACTAGACGTTATCAACACACATGTTTTTTCACTGTTTTTATTCGTATTAAATATAAATTAAATATCATAATTTTTAGATAAAAAAATATAAGTAAAAATTCTATTTAACCAAAAATAAGGTACGTTCATGTTAAAAAGTGTAAAATGCTTGTGATATACGACGTATTTAGTAAATAACTAAGATCGTCACGCGAGGGGTAATTTTTCAAAGGTTTGATACAAAAAGTGTGAATAGAACGCGAATAGACTATACAGTCTTGCATTCGCAGCAAAATTGTTTTGTCTCAGGGCGACATGAATGCTATTGCTGCCACTGGTGGCAGCTAATAAACAAATATGTTAGTAGGCACTAAATGGCTTTAGTATTTGTCAGCCTACGTGTTACTGTGCACCACAACCTGTTTTTTTTTTTACCAGCAACAAAATTTCGCCAATCAACGCCAGCAAACACTAACAACAGATCTTTACATCCCAGCGTGCAGCCAGTCAAACGGACAAATAGATGAATCTCCTCCAGGCGGGAGGGAAGTCATTCATTCGTCCATGCGTCGAGTGCGTAACGAGTTCTCGTGGCAGGCGAAGTGCCGCCGCGACGCCAGAAGGCGCTGGCGCCCGGAGGGGTGGATGGATGGCTCCTGAGCGGCTCCATCTATGTCAGTTCTGCGAGTTGGTCATTCCTACGAACGGTTTTTTTTCCTCTCCCCGCTTCGCTTGAGGTTGTGAGGGGTGGTGGAAAAAAATGAATGATATTGCAGTTTTCACTCCTGCAGAGAGAGAGAGAGAGAGTATCCGGAGACGAGGAGTGTGAATGAGATGTGTATGACTGGGGGTGGTAGGCGACTGACGACTTCAGCCCATTTTCCTCCTGGCCGCAACGAGCCTCAGGTAAGTATTAGGAGACAAGCAAAGGCCAGAGATTTGACAAGATAGTCCCAATTAATGGTATTTTCCCACGGACGATATAGGCTTACAAGTTTACAGAAACCAAGTTTTACAGCTACTGATGCTAAATGGTGTGTAACATATGGCCAGTATTTGACGATTCTCGTTTCGAGCATATAAAACCATTCAATATTCTGTTGTTTCGGTTCTCAGATGTGGCATGATCTTCCCTGTTTCTGACTTCGCCATTTTGCGTGGCAAAGATTGTAGATACCTACTCAATAAATTCGTACCTTCATGTATCAAACCCCATTATTGACTGTAAATGACAAACATCTGTGCTGTACAAATTTTAAGAAATTTACATCCGTATTCTTACTTTACATCCAAAATAAATAAATAAATAAAAATGTTTTGGTAATAAATTTAATATAGAAGCATAACGACTGAATTATAGTCTACTTATGCTACTGTTATAATTATTTTGATGCATTTGTACTACTGTGCTTCTGGTTTATGTAATTAAAATTTATTTTAGACATTCATATCAAAGAATAACATCTAGCAATACAATGTAATAATAACAAATTATATACATTATATTTAATATATACACACAATTTGATTAAAAATATTCGGACACTTACGCAAACTGTCCTATAAGTCTCCCTCGCATATACTGCCAAGTAGCAAACGTTAATACACGCTAGACCCACTATTTGGGAGACTGAAAACTTAGGTGTCGAAGTCGAAACTTTCCCGCGGGAATAGACGACCATTATTCCAGCAGTACTGCAGCAAGTGTCTGGAACCATATTGTTGACAAACCAACCACGAAAATACCGCGCTTAGTGGCAGGGAACATTGTCCTGTTGTAACACACAGTGATCACCTCCGAGTCGCCTGTGTCCGAGCTGGCCTTCTACTTTAGACAACACGCAGCCAGTCAAAATGTCCATACAGCCTTCCGCTTTTAGCGGACCCTGAAATATTACGGGTGTACCAAGTTCCGGGTGGACCAGCGGAAGTGGCCTTACTACTACCTTCATTTAAAGTGACCTTTTTTTTCACGCCATATCTTTATGTCGGTTTCTCTGTATGTTTTGAATGATGTAAAGCATTATTCATAACCATCCCATTTTTAGTTAGAAGAATTGGTGAAAAATAAAATCTTTTTTCAAATTTTAGAGCATTCAAATGCCTAAAATAATTACCTGTCTCAAAATTGGGTTCGTAAATTATCCCCCCACCATAAAATTCTCCATGCTACCTGGTTAAGGCTTCTGCGTAAGATTTTATCATGAACTACGAAATGTCTTATTATTTGTGTATTTCCTTCAATAGTCGTTGGACACATGTTCCACGAAAAATTCAATTCAGTCGGTCTGACACAGTATGTTCGCAAGATAGCCGCTGCTAACAGCAGATAAACTTCACAAGGAGTTCTTGCCTTCAGTTCGTAGTAAAGATGGTGCTGGGAGAAAATACTGAATGATTCTAGTGCAAGTGACGAGTGGAATATTTTACTTAAACCACACATGTCTCGAAAGAAAAGTTGGCGACGTGAAAAATATCATACAGATCTATTTCCTATCAGACGAGTGTCAAGTAAGAAACTTCTAAATTCTTTAAACTGGGGGAAAACATAAATCAATAGTATTTTCAGTATGCACATTATTATAATTATTTGTTAATAAATCTTTACCAGAACAGCTAAATTTTAAATAACGCCAAAATTCATTGTTGTACGTATTTTACACTTTCGAGTATAAAAAAGGAAAGAAAATTTTTTCTGATAGTGGAAAGTCCTACTCCCCTCTTTCCCTCTTCTCAGAAAAATTAACGTTTTTAATTGCTGGTAAATGTATTAACTTTACCTGTTCGCCTTTCTGTACTTTATTATTACATAATATTTTTTGAAAATACTTAGCTTTATTTATAGTGTACCATAATCCTGTTGCAGTTCTATGCTCTACATGATACAGTAGCGTATATTTGTAAGGATAAAACCACATCACTTTGGTGACAGAATTAACAAAGGCAAGAAATTCAAATGTGCATATCCTTCATTCGACCGATAACGATTAATATTATGGTAAGGTATAATTTACGTTAATTCACTTCAAAGTAAAAAAAAAAAATCCTTACACTCGTAGCTTTTAAATTAATTATATTTGCTTGTTTATTTGGAAGTTATTTTTCTATGATAAAGCTAAAAAAAGAAAATATTTCTTGCTTAATGATGTCAAAATTGAACATAATTTTAATAGCAAATACAACAATTACCAGATGCACAGATATGCCAGTATACCGGTTTCAAATATAAATTAAATGTGTATACCATGTATTCTAGCACAATATGCAAAAAATGGCAGGAATGCGGGCGTGAATATAAACATGACGCTATACCGCCACTGTGGAAGACAGTGTGGCTTATAATGTCGTAGTTAATGCCCCCAGGCACAGACTATATGATGCCTGAAGGTTAAGGGGTTTGTAATAATGTAGTCTTTTACTGTTTCATTTTGAAGGACGAATATATTGTCTCGAATTTAACACAAATAAAATACATCAGCACTTGAGAGGTGTGGTACTCTAATTTGGCTATTAGACTATTGGGATTAACTGCTGACGACTTCGTGATGGAGGGGGGACTTCTCTTGACGGCGTACTGTATACTTAACTCTTGCTGGTATGATGTCAGCTGTGGTGGGTGAGCTCCGGCGATGGGCGGCCTGGGCAAGGCCGCAGTTGCTGCCGTCTCACTGTGGTGATGTTCTACTGACGTGGCCAGGGTTCCTAACCCCTGACCTAACTCTCTGCTCGGCGATATTCGACTGACTGCTATCTCGATCTAACGTCTCTCGGCTCCGCAATAATCAACTGACCGCGACTGACTTCTATGATCCGACTGCCGATGCCTTACTCCTTGCGCGTCCTGGTGTGGCGCTTCCGAGTGCCTCGTTCTAACTCCCTACATCATTGACCCGGCCGGGGTCCGACTCCAGGCCTCTGACTGACTCTCTGCGCGGTACTCTAGAACTGACTCTTCACTCTGGGCGGAAATAATCAACTGTTCGACCTCTCTGCGCGTTACTAATGAACTGACTAACCTCTCGGCTCCGCAATAATCACCTGAGCGCCGATTCTCTTGTAAAGGGGTTTTTATGCTTGTCAGTGTCCCCCCTTAAGTGTCGGCACGTGTCTCTATTATCGGGGGAGGGGGTGAGGTGGTGGAACGCAGAACAATGCTTTTCAAAACACATGCCGCCGTGGTTCCTGAAGGTTTNAAGTGTCGGCACGTGTGTCTATTATCGGGGGAGGGGGTGAGGTGGTGGAACGCAGAATAATGCCTTTCAAAACACGTGCCCTGGTTCCTGAAGGTTTGCGACGGGGGGGGGGGGGTTAGCACTTTGTTCCTAGCTTGCTCTGTCAGCTACTTCTCGGTGCGTTTCCACATTGTCCTGTGGTTTGCTAAGGCGGGAGGGGGGTGTTCTCGGCACCATTATCCAGCTGGTCAGCTATTTCTTCCGCGGTGCTTACTTCTGAATTTAGGCGAACCGCGGTTTTATTTCTCGTGAAACCTATGCTCTCAACAGATCTCACGGGCTTGCTAGAGGCGTAGGGTGGGGAAGGGGGTTGCTAGGGAAGGCCTAAGCCGCAGGACACGTGTAACTGCGCTCCGCCACCTGCCTCGTGGCACGTGTTGACTGAGACGCGCTCGCAAAGTGGGCCTGAGAGGCTTCAACTCCAAAAGACGTCACTCGTCAAACATTTCTGACAAAATTTGGCTGCGAAATGTTTCATTATACTCATAAATTGGCAATAAAACACAGTACATTCTCGTTAAAAAGTATTAGCAAGAAACGTTAACCGAAATGTTGTGTTCAGAAATAACGAACCGTTTCCTCCGCCATCTATTCTTAAAAGTAACTTTTTTGGTCTGTCATATTATTCGTTAAGATAATATATACTTTATTTGATTTCAAACGCCAATTCCCATTTTTAACAGCCTTAGCTTAAAAAAATAAGGGCCAGTATATTTGGGATGGCATGTAGCATGTGCAAGTATCCTCTCCCTCCAGTCTGCACACCCTCGAACAGTTGGAGGTCCCCTGGGAGGGGGAGTTCCTTCGCCGCCGTCCTACCCCAGCGCTTGGCGACGACAAAATAAAAAAAACATTCTTTCTCGGGGCAGTTCTTCTACCTCTTGCTGCCTGCTGTGTTACTGGTGGCCAGTTCCACAGGACCGGCTGGTATGACTACCGCGTAAATGAAATACGGAAAACTTACCAAGAGAAATTTAAATAAAAATAACTAAAAACCGTACTTCAATTTCTTTCAAGAATGCAATTTTTACGGCCAACAAGTAAAATTGTAACAGCCAATGAGAAGAGGGGTGCCTCTGTTAGGCGGGCTGAGCAGTTCGAGGGAAGAATAGTAGGGGAAGGAAGTATTCGTGGAAATGACGAGTTCGTAGAACTGGCCGTTTACCCCCGTTAGCTGGTCGTTAAAGCTGTCCAGGGGATGAGACCGATGGCCGGCTGAAAGCCCAGCCTCTACCCTTGCGCCCGTAAATAACGCGCTGGTAGGGCGTCCAGCACAACAGCTCCTTCCACCCTTGTAGCACTCCCCCGTCCGACCGTCCGACCGCCAACTCTTCCAGCGAGCCAGGGAAGTAAGCAAGGTGGTTTGCGAGAAGGGGTGAGGATGATTTGTCTCGCAGACTTCCCCGCCGAGAACCCAACACCTACACACCCCGTATCCCAGTGGCTTCGGCGGCCTTCCTCGGTTCTGGAAAGAGAAAAATAAAATAAAGAAAACACGCACGTTTTGGAATGCATGCATAAAACCGGGAAAGTACGTAAATATTTCTTTCCGTGCGGGCTGCAAATAAGAAGACGTAGATCTTGCCACCTCTTTCAACGCCAAAGGGATAAATATACTATAAGGCAAGGGTATAACCAAACAGTTGCAGAGTGTGTTCCGAAATTAATTAAGTTCATGTTCATGTGGTTGAGTTGAGAGGTTTTCATTTTAGCACTTGAGGATGCCTAGCAAAATTTGATTTTTGGATAGAACAGCCGATGAGGGTGAAGCGAGGTGAGTATGGAGCAGCGCCGGAATGCAAGGGCGGGAGAAACGGGAGATCCCCGAGAAAACCTGCCGACCAGCGGCATCGCCCGGCACGATTCCCACGTGCAAAAATTTGGGAGCGACCCCACCGGTCGCCTAGGTGGGAGGCGAGTAGTTTGACCACTACACCACTGCGGCCCCGAGCAATGTGGAATTTCAAAAACTCACACAGTGGAGACTTTCAACCTCTTGGATGAGTTAAGTGAATGTGCCTTGCAGACAACATTTCTAAGATTCCAGCTGGGTGTGTCAGAACTGGGTCTCCCACATGATTTTTTCTTATTTCTCCTTTTATTATTTTGGAATACCATTGTCTTAAGGAAAGTTTCTTGGAGACCATCACCACGTAAAATCGATCAGTTTGTCATCAGATTCTTCTACGTAGACGTCTCCTCTCTCTCTTTCCTTATTGTTTACCACCGTGGCCCAGACTACAGACACAAAAAGAAGATATTATACTACTAGCTGTGCCCGCGGCTCCGCTCGCGTAAACTACAAGATTATTGTTGAGTTTTTTTTTTTAAACAAAGTGGAATTTTACTTAGTGCTAATCTTCTGTACTCTATACGTATAATAAAACTCAATGTCTCGGTGAATTAAATGGTAAAAACACAGTATTTCTCTGTTATAGATACATATATTCTACCGCGGAGTTTTGTTAGGTCTTTTTATTCTACACAATTCTTTGTTACACGTGATATTGTTTCATTTTTAACGGTTTAGACAGCGCTTTGCAAGAGAGCGCGCTGGCAGCAATTTTTTTCCGACTTGATTAACGGTTATCGTTTGTAAATTTTTTTATGATATTTTCTCGCGATTGAAGGCAGACAATATCGCATTTCAGCCCTCCAACTATTTCTGTGCAAGAAATTGCGTCGATCTGTTGCTCGGTTGCGACGTTGCATTGTTATTCCGTTTGTGTACTTTTTCATTTTCCAATAAGAATTTCCCCAAGGAATGAGATATTTTCTCGGGATAAAAGGTAGCCTATGTCACTTCCCTGGCCCTCCAACTATCTCTGCACAAAAAAACACCTTGATCCTTTGCTCCGTTGCGACGTGAAAAAGGACAAACAAACAAACACACTTTCGCATTTATAATATTAGTTAGGATAAATGTAGTGTTTAAAATAACTAAATTTCGTCTAATGCATTGCTACGGTCGTTTGAATAAAATTTTGCAAAAAACTTAAAAGTGGATAAACGGCTTTAGTAAAACGGCTAATATTAGTAGTAATTATTTCAATGAAAAGTTTTTGGAGGTACCCATAGTACTTCAATGTTTATAAATGTCCAATTACATTTCTACTAATGAGCAGAGTTCCAAAAATAAATTATTACAATATAAATATTACAATATAAATATTACATATTTTTATTTTGTAAATAATTTTATTAGTCAAAACGAGAAAAAAAAAGTTAGTAATTTAATATCCATTACGGAGTAAAATTTTTCGAAATACGTCTAGGAGTTAAACTTTTACTGTTTATAAAATAATAATTCAAATGCTGGCAAAAATTTAACTTGCTTTTAAATTTAACTATCCCGTGATTTTTAATGTTTGTCCTGTGTGAGGGACACGGCTATTTTATGTTTTCAAAGGCCACACTTGGTTAAATGCATGTTTGTATTTGAAAATCCATATAAAATGTGATTACCACTATTGTTAATATATTACAGAACGTTTTAAAAGGAGTCCGAAATTACAAGCAAAACATAAAATAAATCTTCCGAGGCCGTGGTTCATATACAATATTGAATTGGCCAACATTCTTAGGACCTTCCCGTACTCCTTCTAAGAGCCGACTTAATGGCAGTGCATCTGACGTCATGCACTTGAATGACAAACTCGTGCAGTCAGTACACGTACATTTATTTTGCCGATACGTTTCGACGGGTTCATGGACGTATTGTATGAAGGCTTCATGTCTACTTTAAAATCAAGTATAAGTTCGAGGGATAACTAACTACCGAAGCGCTTTGCCCTACAACTTCGTTAATCCCAACGTTTGATAATAAGGATGGATGACGGCAAACCGCTGAGCAATTTTACGGTCGTTTGTTGCGCCACTGTTAAGTTCTTGTACACCAGAGGATGAAAAGTTTTTCCTCTCTAAACTTCCCTTCCTTTTCTTTTTCTCTTACATCTTCTGTTTGCGCGTCTACTTCGCGTCTACCACTTTGTACTAAGTTTTCGTCAGTATCATTTCCCTGTGGGTGTGCCTTTATCGTTGTACAAATAAGAGGTCGGTAGAACCTTGTTGACGACATTCATGGTTTCTCTCACAACAATATTTACTTTTGTCCCTTACCACAGTTCTCAGTGATCATAAACAGTGGCACGAGATGTACGACTCAAAAGAGGTAGGTTCATTTATTTTTTGATTTCTTTTCGGTCCAAATATGAGCCGAAATGTATTTTCATAGCAGTGTAGAAACTACTGTGCGAATTTTTAAATGGTTTACATTAAAGTTCTAATTTCGTCTCTTTAAACCGCCTGTCCGTAAAACTCCAGTCGCCTTTTTGAACGATTTAGTAATGCCAACAGATTTGCTTCTGAGGATATTCCTGTAATTTCTATGAACTGAAAATTATTTTTTGGGAGATATGTGTTGCAGATAGGTACGAATAAGAAAGAGCGCTTTCTCTCTGAGCCTGTCTCACCAAACAAACGAAAAAAAAATATTTTCTGACTGGTGCTGTGGAGAATAGGCTGTGTTATATTATGTTATCGTTGGTTGTTTTTCAGGTGATGAAATGTATGAGTGTTCGGCTATTAAAAGTAAAAAAGCTCAGTTGGTATTTTGAGTTATTGAAGAAATTATTTATTCCTGTTTGATTTCTCATTAATAATGTGAACAGCAGAATGTTTGGGAAAATTATTTATAATTTGTATACAAAAGGTTAAAGATCTTCTGTTTTAAGAACCCATAGAAAAGCTGAGATAGTGTCGGGCCTATTTTAAATTTAAGTAGCATCCTGTATAAATTTATAGGAGAGTTTGTATTTAACAACCAATCAAATTTTACTCCCATGTATAAAAATACGACTAAAATAATGAATTATAAGTGAACAGTTTTCCGTGACTGCAGAGCAGGGCGGTGATAGTTTTTTTGTTTCATATTCGTAACATAACGGTGCCTACATATAATGCTAAAGTTGCTTCTTTCGACAGCTCCAACAATAATTTTACTTAGAATTGTAAATTTTTCGTACGATTCATTATTCTTGTTTATTTTTGTTGAAAAATCATTGTGTTTTAAATTGGACAATTTTGAAAAGTATTGAAACTAGGCACCAATGTGTTCAAATTGTTTAAAGTGTTCGTAAATGTAAAACTTGAACTACATCATAGACGGAAATTTCCAATTAAAAGGGAAATAGTTCCATTATAAGAACAATTGGTGTATTTCATTTTATAATGTGTTACTGAGAACTGTGCCTAATAACAGATAGGAAACAGGGACAACTGTTAGTTTTTAAATAAACACTCCTATGTTCAAAATATATTTAGTTAATCGATAAAGGTGTATTTCATGCTCATTCAAAACTCTTTAATTCCAATACGCCGTAAAAACTGCCGACTAATTTTTACTACGTCTCACAGCATCCTGACTTCATCTTTCATTGATACATTACAGCATTTATTTATAAGCACATGAAGTACGTTTAATGACATAACATCCTTAAACCCTGAAAAAGATTCAAGAAGTAAATCTCCCAGGTTCAGCTCTAAAATTTACATAACCTCTATAGCTAATTCATGTTGTTACCCTGTAACTCAAGTACAGGATTTATAAGTACACTTGTATACTTAAAAAGTGACCAAAATAAGGACACCTTAGTGTTGAAATAATAGACAGAAATGTGTGTCTAAAGCTTTCATTCAGACAAATGTCTGAACACATTCAATTAACACAACTCACAAAACTCACAAAAAGTATTAGAGAATAATTTGACAGACAAAATGCATGCAGTGAATAGTTCGCGATTAGATGATTGACCAGTAATCCCAGCAAAAAACTGTTTAATATTACCTCACTGTTCCAGGCTGAGTCGTGTCTTGTGTTCAAGTCCGACTCAGCTGACGTCATATCTTGCACCCCCTTCCCCTCAAAAACAGATTAAATAAAAATAATGGTCTGACAAGCGAAGCCCCACTGCAAATTTCCTCGCCGTTTTTTATAAGTCTTCGTGCTTCACACGAGATCTCTATGAGTTCCTAAACTTTCCAAGATAGCAAAACACGGTTATCAGTGCCACAGGCAGACAGCAATGGCGGACTTATTGTCTTTAAATTTAATACCACACTTAACAGTTGTCTTTGGTTGAAAAAAATTTGTACTAATCTGCGTGTCTTGTCTTTTACGGTACTAGGGTATTTACAGACGAGCAACTGTTTTCTTATTAGGTGACGTTAAATATGGAAGGTCAATTTATATGTTTTTTTTCGACTATTCAAATCCACACGCTCGATGCATAACTGTTTACCTTCATAACTGAACAATAATACACAGTGCCTACTCAGTGTGATACAAAGGTGAATTCAAGCTCTCACAAAGGAACGCGATATTTTTTTTTAACATTCTTGGTTACTTTTCATTAAATTTTTTACTTAAACCTTTTGAACTCAGGCTATATGAGCTTAGGTTTATTAGCCAATTTATCGTAGCAGTAATATACCAGTTTGCATGTAGGCTAACTAAGTCAGTGCCGTTTTAATTTAAATTTAAATTAATTGCTTATACGTTTGAAAATAAATTTGGAAAACCTTCATATTAAATCTCTCAAAAATGCAATTGCAATTCAAATACTTTATTAGGAGTAAATGAAAATGTCAAATACAAACGAAATAGAGTATTAAGTTACAGGTATCTTTAAAAACTGTGGCATTCACTGCGATAAGAAATTTTTTTCCGCCATGTGCTCAGCACTGCTGAAGCAATATTTCTAACGTGTTCTATACAATAGCTCGTTGTGGTGGAAAATTTCACACGCGAATCATTTGTGAACTTATTAAAAACTGTAAATCAAGTTTTATGTCGTTCAGGCAATCGCAAAAAAAAAAAAAAACTAGTAGTAGACATTTTTTTTTATTCCGTAAATAGGCTCTATTGGGAACAAATCCAAGTGTGGAGGCAACTTAATTTATGTTCTATTGAACTATGTAAGCGTTTAAGTTTTTCTTATGAGTGAAAGTGGGCTCATAAGGAAATGAAACAGTCAAAAAAATATGAAAGATGAACGTTCTAGGCAGGTAGATAAACTACACTGATATTTGTACACACGTAACGAGATAAAAAATAAAAAATATGGGTAGATCAAGCCTTAAAACACTTTATCAAGTATGCGGGACCGGAGGGGTAGGTCCTCTGTTGAAAAGTGCGGTAGTTCCAGATTTGAGTGCTTCTTTAATATGGCAAGAGAGGGGTGAAGGCGGCCATGAGGTCTAAGGGAATTGAACACTCTTGCGAAAATAATTTTCGAATTTAAACCTTAATTAGGATTTTTTTTAGTTCATTCTGGGCTTCTGGACATAAGAAGTCAAGTCGGAGTTTAAAATTTAGCCACTTTCAACGTTTCTTAATCGTCACATTTCTTTCCTCCTTTGCATCTCTTCTCCCATTACTGTTTGCTTCATTCCCACAGACTCTCAATCTATCATTTTAATTTTAAAAAATTTTCCACACAGTTTTAGATGGTTACTGGCTTCGGTGGAATTTCTAACGTCCCAATCTTGTCCTTCGCTGTACCATCGCGTAATATGTAGACCAAAATGCAGCGTGCTGTGATCAAATCAAATAATTTTTTTATGTTATTTTGAGAGTGTTTTACGTCAAGATCTCTTAAAAATGCATCTGAACAGACTATCCGTTATAAATACGAAATGGTGTCGTATTTTGTAGTGGTTTAGATAAATTTCAACCGTACATATTTAGCACTTTCGCCTCACAGCCAAATTACGTACTGAAATAACTACTCCCAACACGCTTGGCGCGAATCATGTGTGTCTGTAAATACAGGAACACTTCATTGGCTTTTGTACCTTATTACGTCACTCGCCCACACAGAACTCACCAGCTGTACCGACGAATGTCCGTTGTTGTTATTGGCCCGCTGTGGTGAAGGGCGTGGCCAGCCTCACGTGAACCTGTAATGTGAACCTGTACATGTGGATAGTGTTTATAGGTTCATCGTTTCCAGGGACGTATTTATTAGCTAAGCAATTTTATTCGGCTGGAAAATATTTTTCGGAGAGCAGATATATCAATTTTATTGTCCTTTTTTTTTACCAAAATAAAGAACTGAATTGAAGCATTAGTTGCATGACTTTTAAAACTCGAGATAATTAATAAATCGTTGCCAGTACGGTGAACAGGCATCGTTTTTGAAAGTGTTAATGACTGTGTTGGCTTCCGGGATGTAGCTGCATCTTCATGGTTGCAGTGACTAACTGAATTTTCGCACGTCGACGTACATTTTAGTCGGCATCATCAGGGTCTCTCAACAGCAGTAGTTCACCACTGAACGACCGAACGGACTGTCAAAGAGACACTGAGGAAGCCTACTGAGATGTACGGCGAACTTCGGTTGCCGCAAACACGAAGACGTGGCTGAAGCCCGGAAGCCAAGGCACTTATCCAGACGATGGCCGTGGTAGCCTGTAATCTTCTTTGCATACTGAATCCTAAGTGACAAAAAAAATAATTGCGAAGTGCGTAATCATTTCACAGATGCGCACGAGAAGAGATCCTAGTACAACAACAAATATACGGTTTGCTCAAGTGCGAGGCATGTCGCAGAAAACGTTGCAGCTCCAATGACCAAGCCTAGCATGTTATCTGCCGTGCCCTACAATAAATAGCACTACGATGGTTCTCACGCCAGCTTTATACCAGGCAACTTGAAACAAACTACTGCAGATTACCACCCACAAAATGCCACTCTCGTACTCTCAGGATTGCAAAACTGTGATGGTTCGCAACTCACCGTCCGCACAAACCATAACTCATGTACGAAATTGGTAATCAAGTTATAACCAAAAGGAAGCATCTTTCATCTTGTATGATCACTAGAAACCCGCAAATTTTGCGGATTCATTCGCTAATTAGCTAGGCTCCACAATCCTTTGCTTATTACAGCATCGATTAGTTGTTCACTGGATGTTACTCCAGTTTAACTCAATACCAGCTTGCACGCGATTCGGTGCTTGCTTTATTTGCAGGTCCGCTATTGGTCGAAAGTCGTCTGAGACGTGCTTCACTAACTGTGGTCCAATAGAAGTAGCAACACAAGTATACGTGTGATTACAATTTAACTTGTCCTAAAATTAATTCGCGAAATCTCCGGATTGTTTATTATAACGCACAAAAACTTTGCTTTAAAAAATTTCCCTCAAGAATATTCGTTTACCGAAATATTTATGTAAATAATAGAAACGTTTCTTACACGAGAGAAAACTTCCAAACGAAATCCGTCCGTTTGTTTCTCCCTGCAGCATGCCGGAAACTGCAGCCGTCCTTTCGGTGGAACTCGTTTTGATTGGAAATGACCGGGGGTTTTTTTTTACCGAGCGGGTGTCCCGTTACTTGCGAACGAGAAAAATAAAACATGCCATCTCCAGCTGGAGGGACGTATATCTCACGGTCTATTGTTATGCAAATTCCTCATTTGCTACGAAAGCGAAGGATTGAACGAGATAAGTTTGAGGAGAGTGCAGGAAGAAGAGACAATAAAATCTCGAGGCGAGCACTTCGTCTGTTGCAAAACTTCCGACAGTTTTTGTATGTGTTTTTCTTTTGTATCCACCTCGAATAATGAGAATTCGTTGTGTATTTTATTTCCTGCATCGGATATGGTGTCCCCCATAGGGCGTTAGTCTGGCCTCCCTGTGTCCCTGCATCCCCGACATACAGACTTGGGGCTGTGCTGGGTGAGGGGCGGTGGAGACTGTGGCAGATAAGGAAAAAAAGGGGGGGGGTGAAATTGAAGCAGCGTTCGCGACTGGCTTGATGGACGGTGATTTTGTTGGGATTAGCTGTGATATTGCAGGCAGCGGTTCGAGACCTGTGATAAGAAAGGGGAGAGGGGTTCTGGAATTGTTCTGGGTTCCCCAGGAACCGCCCCATCCCCCTCTCTTCCTTTTCCCATCACTCCTCTAGCTGTGAAGACGTTGGACCCAGGTGCAGCGGAATTACTTCCTCTCCATCTCCCTTATTTCTTCTGCGTTTGTTTCCTCGTTTGTCCTATTTTACCCTCTGTATTCTATTTTTTTCTGTATGGAACTCGTTATTTTCCTGTTGTTCGGAGTCGTTACGAAAACAAAACTAAGAGCGATTGTGATTTGGGACAACGGAGTGGTCGCGATGTAACCCGAAGTTCGCTCGGCGGAAAACAAAGTGGTTTCGGTTTCGTTTTCTCTTGTACTTGAAATCGCTTCAAACCCGATAGCAGAAATGGTACCCGTCAACCACGTAGGGAATATTGGTATAATATGGAGTGTTCGCACCTGAAACCCCGCTGTTACTGAGACGTCTGTAACTTCAGCACTCTCTCGTCCTAGCTGTTTAAAAAAAAAGCCCAGCGTTTTTGTTTATAAAATATGTGATTCCATAATATTTTATTTAATTTTATACAATGTGTTATATAAAACACTAATATTACTGCTGCATTTAACAATTACACTTTTCCGTAATAAAGTACTGATGCTGGTTACGTTGGCGTCCCACGAAATGCTCCCAAAAATAGTTGTGTTTGTTTGACTTAATCAACCAGAAGGGATAAAGGTCAAGTGCGTTGCTAGCTGTTTGCACTAACATAATACAAAGTTATGCGGTAAAAGTGCAAAATGTAAACTTCTGCAAATTAAAATAAATTAGATTTTTGTCAGTTTAAATATGTTGGTGTAACTATAGACAAAAAAATAATCTTTTTTTATGCTGCGCTGAATTGACCCGGAGTTAGGCAATTTTAGTGTCTAATTTACTCAAAAGTAATTTTCGCGTTCCTCTGGGAAACATTAAAATTTCTACAGAAAATGAACCTTGGTTTTTAATTGTGCCAGTGAACAAAGGACTTCCTTGTGCACCTAGGAACGATGTTATGAAACACCCTTCATAAATAGACAGTTAGGAGAAAACTGGTACATAGGCAGTTTTCAGTATCAAAGAAAGCTTTGTAGACAACTGATTCAGCTTAGGTCAGAAAATTTGCTTCTCTTGGAGTCAAAAAATGTTCACCGGCACAATGATAGAGATTGCAATGTAGCGAGTGAGTAGAATGATTATGGGGATTTTGGCGCAAGGGGCTGGGAAGGGAAATCGGAGCGTTGGAGCTGTTCATGTTCTGTCATTTCGGTTCCCCAGCGGCCATATTCTCCGCCATCTTGGAACCACGTGAACTTGACCTTCACACTATAATTCCAAAAAATCCAAAAATATCCCAAAAAAACAAAAAATTCCAAATAGTTTATTTAAAAAATCTGTTAAAAATATATAAAAAAAATTTTAATTTTAAAAAATTAAATAATTTATTTTAAAAAAACTTAAATTTTCGGAGGTTTCCCTTCTACACGCCCCTTGATCAATACCCATTCATCCGTCTTGATAGGTGCAGTCCACCATCTTGGTAGGCGTTACAGCCACTGTCCGCCATCTTCGTTTTTTCGTTTGTCATTTGTTTATACATTACTGGAGTTTGTCTCCCACCTTTGTTCAACCGCCATCTTGGTTTTTCGTTTATCATTTGTTTTACATTGCTGGTGCTGTCCCTAGCACCACGTCCAGTAGACGACTGACCCACTCCACACCCTCTTCCAATATATTTAATTGACCAAGTCGCCCATCCCTGATTCTCATTGGCTCATTTCTCACTCCCTTACAGTATATTTAATTGCTCCAACAAAGTCTCTCGCTGGCTAATTACTCGGGTGTTTTTCAAAACCTTTTTTCGACCAATTAGTCGGTTCCCCTCCACCCCCTTCCAATATATTTAATTGCTACACCAATGTTTCTCAATGGCTAATTACTCGGGTGTTTTCGGAAACCTTCCTTGCAACCAATTGACGGCCTACATTAACCGTGAGGACGGACTATTTTTTCTCCTTAAAAACTCTTTATAAGACGCACCACGAGCCCTCTCGGGAGCGCAGTCATTTTTCTTGCTGTCGTTCCTTTTTCGCTATTCCAAGAGGAAAGCCCAGTGGCAATTTCGAGACTTGCAGGGTTTCAAACTCCTGTTAAATTTACGATACCCATTTTGTCAAGTGAAGAAGAAAATAACAGCGACAGCAACGTAGAAGAAAATTGAGATAATATTCTTCAGCTTATCCGCAAAATATTGGCACGAGGAGCAACTTCGTCAATGCCGTCTACTAGCACGAACCTGTAACCATCAGGCAACCCGTACCAGCCCCCATCAGCCAGAACTTCCTGCAGCTTATTCTATCCCAGCTTCGTAGAGAGCCTTATCAGCTCCGATTTAGAATACAGTGATATCGAAGAAGAAATGTAAGTGTCTGTCGCCGAATTTTCTCCATTCAGGTCAGAAGACGTGAGCAAGTACAGTGAACTGAATTGTGGGTACCGACGCATAAGTTTTCGAGATGCCAGAGGCATTCTTCAAATTCTATTTTGTGACGGCACAATTCACTGGCTATGCTGCTATGAAGATTTCGAAGATTGTTATGTGCTGGATACATTAACTTGCGAATATAAAAACTGTTGCGTTTAGAATTCATGCCCTAACATTACGCTTACTTGTTGGCTGCAGGACTTTTCAAAACAAAATCGTGATGTCCACGTATGCGAGGCAAGAATGTATGTAAGTGTAGTGTATGAACTTTTCCGAAAAAGTAAAACTAATTACGTGTGCAAATGGCAGGATAAATGTGATGGACATAACCGAGTTCTGAAAAGGCAAGGTTTCCCGGACCGGGCCTCCACCTGAAGTGCACCTAGGCTCGAGGCCGAGACCTTCCACCAAGTCTTCTCGCAACGGTGGAGCGCGTCCTAGTGATAAGTTCATTCCCGAGAAAAAATATGCAAGTACATATCCTATGCTGCACGGCGTAACCTATACCGACCAGCCTACACTTACCGTAACTGCGGAGCGGTGTGACGAAAATGTTCCATTTCCTCCTTGAAAGAAGCGTCTTCGACGGTAAGATTTTTGAATTATCAGTGCAATATTGTGACAGTGACTAGTGTGCAGTTCATTTGTGCCGTCCAAAAACAAAACTTTTTCGCAAACATCGGAAATATGAAAAAAAAAAATAAAAAAAAAAAATAAATAAATATATATATATATATATGTGTGTGTGTGTGTGTGTGTGTGTGTGAACGAACGACGTTTAAGCAAGTACGCCAAGGGAAAATTGCGATTTTAATCATGAAATTAAAAAAGATAATCTTTTTAAAGTATGCTCTGAACGATGCGATGGCTCTTGGTACAGTTTGGAGGTTACAACGCCACCGGACCCATGTCCAGATGTTTTCGTGTGTGCATGTGCATAAGAGCTTTGCTCTATCTTTAGAAAAACCCAGCTGATGAAAACCTCCCATTCCCCTCGTAATTTTTTTAGTTGACGAAACACACACGTTCTGAAGTGTAAAAAAATATTTTGACGTGCTTGATTAAAGGTTTTGATGGAAAAAAGTATGTTATTTTGCTATGTGTAAAAAAATCATTTTTGCGTACGTATAAACGTCGATGTGTTTAATTATCTCATGATTATTTGTTGTTTACCATATTTTGCATTTTTTCAGTAAATATGTTTATCATGTAAAACATTTTCTCCCACGTGTTTTGTAACTACGTATACACTCACAGTCGAATCAACATTATTATGACCACATGCTGGAAGTGCCATCTGCAGCTCGTAGCCCATGACGCACGGCCCGTGACGTGGGCTGGTGAAGCGGGTATATAATGCGACCGACAAGCTGACNCCCATGCTAACAGGTGCATCGACCAAAACGACTGGAATTTGCTCGACAGTATGGCGACTGGACCGCTGCTGATTGGCGACGGGTAGCCTTCTCCGACGAGTCACATTTTCAACCGCATAGAACTGATGGACGTCAGCGTGTCCGGCGAGAAACGTCGGATAACCTACACCTTGCATCCATTGCTGGACAAACACAAGGCGGTGGGAGCAATGTTATGGTCTGGGGAATGTTCTCGTGGTATTCTCTAGGTCCCATCGTCCGTGAGGAAGGCACTCTTGATCGATTTGTCAAGGAATCCATCCTTGGTGATCACGTCCACCCTTACATGATCATTGTCTTTCCTCGGGAGAATGGGATCTTCCAGAACAATAATGCGCCTTCCAACACGGCTAGAAGTGTCTGCACGTGGGTAAAAGAGCACGATCAAGACTTCAAAGTTCTTCCCTGGACCCCAAACAGCCCCGATCTCAATGCAATTGAACATATGTGGGACCACCTCGATCATCGTGTTCGCCGTCTACCTCCTTCAACAGTTGAGAGACGCACTGCAGACAGCATGGCTGCAGATACCCGTGGAGACCTATCAGTACCTGACTGAGTCGCTGCCAGCTTGTCTAGCTGCTTTCCGTGCTACGAAGGACGATTACTCTGGATACTAGTAGGTGGTCATGATAATTTGATAAGACTGTGTATATAAATATGTTATTTCAATAAATTATTTTAATATGAATGAAAATGTTACACAAATAGATGCAACAAAATAATTTATTTTATATCATAATTCCGAAAAAAAATAATAAGAAAATTTAACTCAATATGTAAATACATCGCAAGTACATGTGTGTATATATATATATATATATATATATATATAGAGTTAAAGGTCTTCTTCCATTTGGTGTGTAAATACTATGTATTTATATATATGTACTTATATATTGCTAAATATCTTCTTCCATTTGATGTGTAAATACGATGTTTTTATATATTGATTTAAATTTTCTTAAAAGATATATTTTTTTTTTTTGGAATTATGATGTAAAATCAAATAATTTTGTTGCAAGTATTTGTGTAATATTTTCATTCGTATTGAAATCATTTTAAAATGTCGTGAGTGTTTTGATTGCTGCTTTATGCAAACGATACAGAAGAGAGAGACAGAGAGAGAGAGAGAGATGGAGATGGAGAGAGAGATGGGCAGAGGCTGGCGGCGTTCTTATGCGACGTGTCAGAATGAAGGTCGTCACGCCATCACATCTCCTCCGTCAGCATACTCCCCTTACGTCTTCATTATCTCAAGAGGTAGTGTGCAGTGACATTTTTTAAAAGTTGAATTCCCTTCTTTATATGGTTATTTGCTCAATACTCCACACAAGTTATTTTTTGTAATAGAAAAACAAAAAAAGCAATAATATGAAGAAAATTATAGAGTATATTTTTATTATTGTAGGTAAATAAGTCACGCGTAATAATTATGTAATAGGAGGTACTGTTATGAAATATTGTACATACTTTTCCCTTCTCCAAGGGAAACGCAAACCCAATAAACATATTCAAAAGAGAGAAAAAAATATTCCGCGTACTTCTCCCGTATACAAGGGAAAAGCAAGCGCAATCAATATTTATACCAAAGAAAGGAAAAAAAATCACTTGCGTATTTACATGGAGAAAAAACTAATTACTGAACATACACACACACAGTTAGAAGTTAAATAAAATTTCGCTATATATTTAACTCAAAAAACCTCACATCAATATTACACTAAACAATTAGGTTAAAATGCTTTGTTCGCAAGTATAGGAGCAACAAATGTGTGTCTGTAAAATCACATTTTTTACAGTCATATAAATGTCTAATATAGCAGCAGACTCTAGGATGGTAGAAAACGTACCACAAATCCTTCCATATAACATTTCATGTCCGTAAGAATATGCACACAGTTAGTTATTTCGAGGTGTAAATCGGCAACATCGTTTCGTAACACTCGTAAAATGCTTTCAAAGTTATCTAAACACTGCGGTGAATCTCATCCCCGTCAGACCTCTGGGAGGGCAAGCTAGCATCGAGAGGCCACGGAGACCACATCTCTTCGCAGAAAAGGCATCTTTCAGCATTTGTGCAAGCAACATCAGAGACCGGAGAGTACTATACCGACACGTTGGAAGAGAGTCCCCGTTGTTTGCACATATAAAACAGTCATTTCGGGGGATCAATTTTCCAGCTGCGGTACGTTGCCAACTTCCAGCAGCAGGGAGCATTAAGTTATGTAGTCGCATGTAGCCAACTCACCCGTCTGGAAGTCGCGAAAGGGCGGCGTCTGGGAGCCCTGGAAGGATGCCGTATGGGTGCTCCAGAAGGGTGTCGTCTGGGTGCTCCAGAAGGGCGTCTCCGTTGCGATGCCGACTGTTGCTATAGGTGCAGCGCCGGATTCTGCCATGGTCTTCGATGGTGCAGTGTCGCATCGCCCTGAGGCGATAGATGCAGAGGCACCCATCTTTTCGAATAATTCCCCCGCATTAATTAGGAGAGCCTCGTCACTCTCGGACCAGAAATAAATCGATGAAATTACGAAGATGGCTGCTAATTTCCTTAAAGTAGCCACAGCACGGAGTCTTCAATACCAATACAACTATGGCGCATCGACGCCCAAACAAAAGCTTATAAGCTAGTGCCTATTCCTCTCCTGTACTGCTCTGCATACCCCCACCACAGCCTGCCTCCCCTTCGCCATGTGTCTGTATGCCTGGGAATAAAAAAATACCTATATATTTAATTTTATTGTTAGGTAGGCAGGACCCTTAAATAAGTTAATATTAATAATTTTTCTTTAATATATGTATATTAAAGAACTAATATTTTATCAACTAAATTCTGTCAATGACCAATAACAAAGTAATTGATTGGGGGGACGGCCAAAGGCTAATAAACTGAGTGGGAGTTTTTCCCCGCCGTAAGAGCTACGTTGCAGCTCCTAGGATCGGCTTAGAGAGGATACCAGTGGAACTGCGCTGGCCATCAGCTTTGATTTAGATCCGGGAGAACAGCTAACCATGCATGAGATCGGAAACACAACTAGCCGCCAGGAAACTCGCATTGAACCCAGCATGGCAATATTTTGATCAGTTTGCGGCGCTCGTGTGACAGGGTACGTACGAGTGGACGTGGAGAGTTCCTCCGCGCAAACTTTTCCTGTTTCCTTCGCCGCTCCAAGTCCGTATACGTTCGTNGCATGTTCCTGCGAGTCAATCCTTTATATAAAATTTTTACTAATTTTTTTTTTACGGTTTATTTATTTAGCTTAAATCGAATGTTATACTTAAAAAAGAACAGGTTTAAAATAAAATACACAGATAATTCATTTTTATACAGGTATTTTTTATTTACAAAAATTAATAAATTATAAATACACGTAAAATTCAAGAGTCTAGAAATTTAATGTGCTATCCAAAACATGTTCGTAAAAAATTATTAGCAGTCTTTGACGTTATATCCGACGCAGTAGAATGGGAATGTTAAAAGTGCCTTCTTCCAAGTTAAAGTCGGTCGTGGAAGAACCCATGTTAGCGGCAGCAGGTGACGTTTGCATGGGCACTCTTCACAGTTCGATGCAGGTACCCTAGAATATTTATGCGTTGTGGTGTCAACACGGTGGCTGCGGCACGATCTTCGACGTTTATTTGAGGCCGTTTGAGTTGAAGCCTTGCTGAGTCCCCACTCCATAATGATTTTTACCAGGCCGGAAAAATTATCTTACTGAACGATCCTGTCGTGGTGTATCAAGCAGTAGGCTGCGGTATTCGTGGGCACTTTTTCCTTGGTGATTATTTNAACTTTTCCTGTTTCCTTCGCCGCTCCAAGTCCGTATACGTTCGTGGCAAGAGTCCGTCTTGCTCCTTCGGTACTGCATGTTCCCGTGAGCCAATCCTTTAAATAAAATTTCCCCAATTTTTTTTTTCCAAGCTTTATTTATTTAGCATAAATCGAATGTTATATTTAAAAAAGAACAGGCTTAAAATAAAATACACAGATAATTCATTTTTATACAGGTATTTTTTATTTACAAAAATTAATAAATTATAAAAACACGTAAAATTCGAGAGTCTAAAAATTTAATGTGCGAGCCAAAACATGTTCGTAAAAATTTATTAGCAGTCTTTGACGTTAGATTCGTGGCAGTAGAATGGTAATGTTAAAAGTACCTTCTTCCAAGTTAAAGTCGGTCGTGGACGAACCCATGTTAGTGGCAGCAGGTGACGTTTGCATGAGCACTCTTCACAGTTCGATGCAGGTACCCTAGAATATTTGTGCGTTGTGGTGTCAACACGGTGGCTGCGGCACGATCTTCGACGTTTAGTTGAGGCCGTTTGAGTTGAAGCCTTGCTGAGTCCCCACTCCATGATGATTTTTACCAGGCCGGAAAAATAATCCTACTGAACGATCCTGTCGTGGTGTATCAAGCAGTAGGCTGCGGTATTCGTGGGCACTTTTTCCTTGGTGATTATTTCGATCCGGAAATCGACCGTACCATTTTGCACGCGCTCGTTCTGCTTCGATGTATCGAATATCAGCAAAGGTGCCATGTCTCTTGACATTTTCGGGGCTCAGGACGGGATGCGCCTCACGCCCATAATACGATGTTTGGAATTGCGAATACATATAATATGGCAAAGTAAAACTTTCTTCGTCGAACGNTGGTCGAACGTAGAATCGTCTGCTCCGGTACTATGCTGTTTCTTCGTCTGAAGCGCCATTATTACGTATCGCAGTTTTTCTGTGCTGGAAGACGTTTTTACGACCCAGTTATTTCGCGTGGCGGCTGACAGAGCTGGGTAGGTGACCAGGCTCCAACTTCTGAATGCTATTTCGAACATTTTTTTCTTTCTTGGCATCATTCAACAGCTTGACACGTTCGCAAGGACTCGGGGTTACGCGAGGGACAAACATAGATCCAACGTGGTGGCCAAGATGGTCGCCGGGGGACCGGAATGACAGAGCATGATCAGCTCTGACGCTCCGAGCCCCCAGTCCCTTGCGCCAATGTCCCCATAATCATTCTACTCGAATGCATTCAGCGTTCGTTTACACGATTTGTTCCTACAAACGAAATCTGGTAGTTGCGTTCAGCAGGCATGAGGGATCTCGCGCCACACATCTCTCAAACTGTGTGCGGTATGATTCTGTTTGTGGAAATTTCCATCGAACATCATGAAAATAGGTTTGTTATTGTTTATTATTAATAATGATTAATATGTATATATATATAAATTCTCTTGGCATGAAATTAATTCATCCGTTATCGTCCTTGACGTACCTACACTTTTCTTCCTGTTTCGACCAACCAATCACCATCATCTTGTTTACCTTTTCAAGAGGTTTTTATTCTTCCTGTGTTGGATTTCGAAAGTGCGAGATAATTCTTTCCTGGAAGCATATGCTAGAGACATACATATTAACGTAGTACCAGAAATTCTACGATGACGTTTCTGACATAAAAAATGCGGAGCTGACCTAGACTCATTATAGGATACTCATGGAATGTCTGTGTTAACATTTTCGCGCTTATTTGAAACGTGGTAAAGTGAGCGAGTGAAGAGATTTAACAGGCTCTTAACATCAACGTCTAGAGAGCTGATGAGGGCGAAACGAGATGAGTATGGAGCAGCGCCGGAATGAAAGGGCGGGGAAAACGAGAAAACCCGCCGACCAGCAGCATCGTCCGACTTAATTCCCACATGCAAAAATCCGGGAGCGGCTCCACCGGGAACCGAACTGAATTTGCTTAGGATGCGTGGTATACGGGTTTGAATGCACAGTGTCTGTCGTCAAAATGTAACCGAAATATAAATAAATAAGTAAAAGACACCTTAAATAACGACAGAACAGAACAACAAAGAACTAGGAAACAATGGTGAGCCTAACAGTTATTAAAACATTGATTACTTAGTTTAAATTTTCTAATAAACGAAAAGGGCAAAAAATTACGGAAACAACAAGTAAACAATCACAATGAAAATATGTCAAGAAAATACAAAACCCTCTTCAAATAAATAACAAAAGTTTGATATTAATATATGTTAAAAAATTAATCACCTAACTAACAATGACAGCTGTTGTCGTAATAATTACAGCACCAAAGAAAAACATATGCATTGACAGGTATCTACAAAAATCTTACTAGCAGTTTGTTATTTAGCAATGGAAAAGGTTTATTTTATGAGGATAAGAAAATGGTAGTCGCTTACTCGTATGATTTATAAAATTCTAAGTTAAGTCAACTTTTATATAAACTATGTTGCATAAACATTCATTAACAAGGAAATAAAAATAATATTTTTTTACGGGGAAAAAAATAGCAATTTCAGTTTAATAAACAGGTTTGATATTTATGTAACATGCAGATGCGGTGAACTTGATAACTGATTTTTCAAAGAGTCAAATATATTCTACGTTACTATGATTTTAAAAAAAACTGCTTAAATGGCTTGGTTATGAATCATGTTGCTGCCATAATGTCAACAAATAACATCTTTTTCGTCTTGTTTTATTTTAGTAAACACAAAGCTTACTGTCTTTAAAGTGTAAGTGAAAACCAAAGATAATACATAAAAGCAGAACTTTTTTATTGGCATTACGCTTGTTGTTGGAGTTTTTGTTCCTAATATACCACATGTTTTGGTGCCGCTGATTTCTACATTTCAAAGCATTTTGATAGTTATTTTATGGAGAGATGGAAATATTTTTTTACTTCATTTCATTATAGCTTCCCGTAGTTGACACGTGCATTTATATGTGCCACACTCTACTTGTATACGGCTTAACATTTATTAATTTCAGTTAAAAGTATTTTTACTATGGTAACATCTGTTACATNAAATTTTCGGGGCTCAGGACGGGATGCGCCTCACGCCCATAATACGATGTTTGGAATTGCGAATACATATAATATGGCAAAGTAAAACTTTCTTCGTCGAACGCAGTGTTCATGTCGATATACGGGTAGCTTTCGTTATTCGAAAATATCTTTACGTTTTCGACTTTGCAGTTGTCGAACGTAGAATCGTCGGCTCCGGTACTATGCTGTTTCTTCGTCTGAAGCGCCATTATTACGTATCGCAGTTTTTCTGTGCTGGAAGACGTTTTTACGACCCAGTTATTTCGCGTGGCGGCTGACAGAGCTGGGTAGGTGATCAGGCTCCAACTTCTGAATGCTATTTCGAACATTTTTTTCTTTCTTGGCATCATTCAACAGCTTGGCACGTTCACAGGGGCTCGGGGTTACGTGAGGGACAAGCATGTATCCAATGTGGCGGCCAAGATCGTCGCCGGGGGACCAGAATGACAGAGCATGATCAGCTCTGACGCTCAGAGCCACCAGTTTCTTGCGCCAAACTCCCCATAATCATTCTACTCGAGTGCATTCAGTGTTCGTTTACACTATTTGTTCCTACATACCAAATCAGGCAGTCGTGTTCAGCAGTCGTGAGGAATCTCGCGCAACACATCTGTCAAACTGTGTGCGGTATGTTTCTGTTTGTTGAAATTTCCATCGAACATCGTGAAAATCGGTTTGTTATTGTTAATTATTAACAAATATTAATATATATATATAAATTCTCTTGTCATGAAATTAATTCATTCGTTACCGTCCTTGACGTACCTACACTTTTCTTCCTGTTTCGACCAACCCATCGCCATCATCTTGTTTACCTTTTCAAGAGGTTTTTATTCTTCCTGTGTTGGATTTCGAAAGTGCAAGAGAACTCTTTCCTGAAAGCATATGCTAGAGACATACATGTTAATGTAGTATCAGAAATTCTATGACGACGTTTCTGTCATCAAAAAGTGGAACTGACCTAGACTCATTATAGGATACTCCTGCGATGTCTGTGTACACATATTCACGCTTATTTGAGGCGTGGTAAAGTGAGCGAGTGAAGATATTTGGCCGGCCCTTAACATCAACGTCTAGAGAGCCGATGAGGGCGAAGCGAGATGAGTATGGAGCAGCGCCGGAATGAAAGGGCGGGGAAAACGAGAAAACCCGCCGACCAGCAGCATCGTCCGACTTAATTCCCACATGCAAAAATCCGGGAGCGACTCCACCGGGAATCGAACTACAGTTACTTAAACATTGATAAATAATTTTAAATTTTCTAATAAACGAAAAGGGCAAAAAATTACGGAAACAACAAGTAAATAATCAGAACGAAAATCAGTCAAGAAAATACAAAACCCTCTTCAAATAAATAATAAAAGTTTGATATTAATATATGTTAAAACATTAATCACCTAACAATGACAGCTGTGGTCGTAAAAATTACAGCACAAAAGAAAAACATATGCATTGACAGGCATGTACAAAAATCTTACTAGCAGTTTGCTATTTATCGATGGAAACTGTTTATTTTATGAGGATTAGAAAATGGAAGTCGCTTACCCGCATGATTTATAAAATTCTTAGTTAAGTAAACTTTTATATAAACTATGTTGCATAAACATTCATTAACAAAGAAATAAAAATTATACATTTTTACGGGAAATAAAATAGCCATTTTAGTTTAATAAACAGGTTTGATATTTATGTAACATGCAGATGCGGTGAACTTGATAACTGATTGTTTAAAGAGTCAAATATATTCTACGTTACTATAATTTAAAAAAAAAAAACTGCTTAAATGGCTTGGTTATGAATCATGTTGCTGCCATAATGTCAACAAATAACATCTTTTTCTTCTTGTTTTATTTTAGTAAACACAAAGCTTACTGTCTTTAAAGTGTAAGTGAAAACCAAAGATAATACATAAAAGCAGAACTTTTTTATTGGCATTACGCTTGTTGTTGGAGTTTTTATTCCTAATATACCACATGTTTTGGTGCTGCTGATTTCTACATTTCAAAGCATTTTGATAGTTATTTTATGGAGAGATGGAAATATTTTTTTACTTCATTTCATTATAGCTTCCCGTCGTTGACACGTGCATTTATATGTGCTACACTCTACTTGTATACGGCTTAACATTTATTAATTTCAGTTAAAAGTATTTTTACTATGGTAACATCTGTTACATCCGATTTTGTAGACATTAAATGTAAATAAGCAAATCACGTAAATTACCTCTCTAATACTGTGTGAGTGATTGCAATCTTTACACCTTGATAATTTACATGCAGTCACATTGTTATGAAAATATTTCGATAATGCGTATGGAAGAAAATTAATTTCTCATTCAAACTCTTTTAATGCACCTAGGCATAACGGAAAAAATTTCCTTTCAGAACATTGTAATTGGAGAGAACGTGTGTTTTANTAAGCAAATCACGTAAATTACCTCTCTAATACTGTGTGAGTGATTGCAATCTTTACACCTTGATAATTTACATGCATAATTACAGCAGTCACATTGTTATGAAAATATTTCGATAATGCGTATGGAAGAAAATTAATTTCTCATTCAAACTCTTTTAATGCACCTAGGCATAACGGAAAAAATTTCCTTTCAGAACATTGTAATTGGAGAGAACGTGTGTTTTAATCTGTTCTACGAATCATCTGGGCGCGAGAAGGTAAAGGATCAGCGTGAACAAAAATTAAGACTTTTGATTAAATCAATGTATTTAACTAAACAAATACTACTACCTTAGAACTAGCCTTATATGTATGGATATTGGCTTATTATTTACATAATGTAATTGAAACCAGAAAAAGGTTGGTGTTTACTTTCTACCCTCCATGAGGTGTTAAAACCGGGCAAGAGTGGGGTAAATAATGGACATCTTGTACCTCATGGTATAGGTGGCACACACTTGACGGGTACAAAATTGACAGAGCATGTAATTTCTTCTACAATATACTTTTTTTTTTCAAAATTTTAGCTTTATGGTTAATTTTTAAATAAATTAAATTAATATTATTCAAACATTTAAACATTACTTTTATGTAAAGAAAATGGCCAAAAAAAAAAACATGAATATTGTATATTATCTAATAAAATAACACAGACGGAGTAAGTTAATTTTTTCATTTATATTTTCCTTTCTAGGTTTACGTTTTCTTCTTTTTAGAATCCATTAGTAGCTCCATCAAGACAGCGTCCAATCTATACGCCACCGGACTCTATAAANATAGAGCATGTAATTTCCTCTACAATATACTTTTTTTTTTCAAAATTTTAGCTTTATGGTTAATTTTTAAATAAATTAAATTAATATTATTCAAACATTTAAACATTACTTTTATGTAAAGAAAATGGCAAAAAAAAAAACATGAATATTGTATATTATCTAATAAAATAACACAGATGGAGTAAGTTAATTTTTTCATTTATATTTTCCTTTCTAGGTTTACGTTTTCTTCTTTTTCGAATCCATTAGTAGCNTGGAGTAAGTTAATTTTTTCATTTATATTTTCCTTTCTAGGTTTACGTTTTCTTCTTTTTCGAATCCATTAGTAGCTCCATCAAGACAGCGTCCAATCTATACGCCACCGAACTCTATAAAGCAAATTTTAATAGATTTGCATCAGCACGTTAACAGTGCGTCGTATTCAGCATACAGTATCCTGAAAATAATTTCACTTTTTTTGTTTTCGCTATCAAAATGCAAAGGCAGTAGCAGTCCAAATTACAGTACTGTTGTAATTTCTCACAGGAAATTAAAACTGTCAAAAGGGCAGCGGTGGTCTTCACAAAATGCAGTGCATTGCCGTCATACACAGAACGCTAAGTACTTAGCAGAATAAAAANAGGGCAGCGGTGGTCTTCACAAAATGCAGTGCATTGCCGTCATACACAGAACGCTAAGTACTTAGCAGAATAAAAAAATAGCTCTCATACGGTTCGTACAACATGAAGGTGTCTTCATTAAAGAAAGGGATTTTCTGTGGTTTATCATTCCTGGATCATCTATCTTTATACGCCCCTTGTATATGTGGGTTTCATTTTGTCCATTACCGAAGTTAAGGGCGTGGTTCTGGTTTGTAACAATCTCACCCCACTACCTGGTTATGTAACANCATTTTGTCCATTACCGAAGTTAAGGGCGTGGTTCTGGTTTGTAACAATCTCACCCCACTACCTGGTTATGTAACAGACTTCAACCTATAGTTAATAAATAAATAGCATGTAAAATTACTTTGATTAACATTTTTATGTGACATTTTAAGTGCAGTGGCTTGATTATATACCGGTTGGGTGGGAACTTGCGAATACGGAATGCGGCATACGATTCTGTGGTAACATTTAAGGCGAAAATACCTTCAGGTGAAATTGCAATAGAGGCATAGTTTCTGCTACAAACGACGTGCAATGATGAAAGAACTTTAATAATATTACACACACACACACACACACACGCTTGCTTTACAAGCCTTTACAAACATAAACAACATGTGTTCGTTGTTGGCTCTGCGCACTGCTATGCATTTTTCTGCGCGTGTGTTGCAAGTGCTCTGCACACGGTCTAGCATGGGGACGTCAATCGTGGTGGTAGCAGCATGTAACGGCGCGATGATGGCCTCAGGCGACTGGAGCGGGTTGTCTGGCTGACACAAACTTCAGGCGAGGCAACACAAAGAAGTCCAGGGGAGAGAGGTCTGGTGACCTTGGTGGCCATGCCTACTCGTTCCAGACTTATCATGTCGGTTTCCTCAGAAACTAAGCCTCAGATGCAATTTCAACTGAAGATATTTTCGCCTTACAGTTTTTTATATATTCGTATGCCACATGCCGTATTCGCGTGTTCCCACCCACCCGGACTATCTTTATAGTTATAACGTTGTTTAATCAAATTTTATACCGCTTCCATTGTTCGTTCCGACTTCATTATACCCAAACACAGAATCAACAGCTGCGAATAAGACGACCTTCGAGTAATGATCAAATGCGCGCTCACCTTAAGAATCCGCGTTGCAGACGCCAAATGAACTGATATTCCTCAGAATATATTTAAGTGATATAAATATATTACAAACAATAAACATCTAACTTCACCGAATGTTTGTCTTAAGTTTTACTTGCCGTTGTAGAGATAATTGTTTAAAAAAAATTAACTGACTTTCAAACTGTAGATTCATTAGAGCATTCTAAAGAAATAACGAGAAGCCTTAGAAAGATAATAATTCCATCTTTTCCAGCACTCTGTCAGACGAGTTTCGCAAGAAAACATACTCCTAACTAAGATCGAGACACTTCAATTTTTTAGTGTCAGTGTTTTTAATAAAAGTTGTATTGTGCTATTAACTAAATTATTGTGTTTACGAATAAAAAAATTGTGAAAAATTATTCTAAATTACGTTGTCCTTTCAAAAACTCTGTTCAAAATTAAACTGAGTGATTTTTTTTTTGTTTTTACTGCAGGTAGTGCAATTAGTGGTATTAAATAAAGAACCCATTAAATTAGAAAACATGAAAATTTACATTCAATTTTTTTAGAGACTTCTGATCATATGATTTCTATGTCACGTTTAAAATCAATGTTGTCTTGTTTTAAGCCTTAGATCTGATTACAACTGAAAAAATGTTAACAGGCACAAGCAATAAGAACACCTCTTAGCTAACCAGAAATAATATTCNCTCAGAATATATTTAAGTGATATAAATATATTACAAACAATAAACATCTAACTTCACCGAATGTTTGTCTTAAGTTGTACTTGCCGTTGTAGAGATAATTGTTTTAAAAAAATTAACTGACTTTCAAACTGTAGATTCATTAGAGCATTCTAAAGAAATAACGAGAAGGCTTAGAAAGATAATAATTCCATCTTTTCCAGCACTCTGTCAGACGAGTTTCGCAAGAAAGCATACTCCTAACTAAGATCGAGACACTTCAATTTTTTAGTGTCAGTGTTTTTAATCAAAGTTGTATTGTGCTATTAACTAAATTATTGTGTTTACGAATAAAAAAATTGTGAAAAATTATTCTAAATTACGTTGTCCTTTCAAAAACTCTGTTCAAAATTAAACTGAGTGATTTTTTTTTGTTTTTACTGAAGGTAGTGCAATTAGTGGTATTAAATAAAGAACCCATTAAATTAGAAAACATGAAAATTTACATTCAATTTTTTTAGAGACTTCTGATCATATGATTTCTATGTCACGTTTAAAATCAATGTTGTCTTGTTTTAAGCCTTAAATCTGATTACAACTGAAAAAATGTTAACAGGCACAAGCAATAAGAACACCTCTTAGCTAACCAGAAATAATATTCCAAAATTTTTCTGTTTAAACAATAAATTTCGGTAATAAAATTAAAGTTTTAATTGATTCACATAATGATCTTCTAAATTGTTTTTGCCTGACGATACTAGAAAATTTCAGTTGAAGCCTAAACTGTCCCGAAATTCCCCTGGGAATCTCATACGCTATCTCCATAATTTTTTTTAACGTAAAGGGGAAAATTCTGCTTGGATTGAATTCATGCAACAATCTTAGCTGAAAGTAAATGAATGAAAACTGGAAACAAAATATTTTCCTGCGATTTAAAATTCCATATGATGCAGTAATTTAATATAGTCTTTCACATTTTCTTAACAAAAACTTTTTGATTCAAACCTTTGAAAAAAAAAACTACATGTATGGCGTGTTTAGCTGTTTCCTAAATATGCCTTGTATCATAAGCGTTTTATACTTGTGTTGACATAAAAGTGCGTTATTTATGGGTAAATTTATAATTAACTTGTATTTTTTTATAAATTAGAATATTTTATTTATAATAAATAAAAACAAAACAAAAAGTCAATAGGTGTGTTGGTAATGCCTGGTAAGAAATAGTTCGTTTGCAAAGTATTATTATACTGAGTGCGCACGAATGTGGTGCGTTGGTCCTTCGGCGTAATTTTCTATAACCGGTTAAGCTTGGTTTGCATGATGCGGAGGAATATCCTGGAAGTAGAACTTAGGCAGGGCTACCGGAAAGTTGGAAGTAAACCGTGAAGCAGCGGCTCGACGTGATGGAGATATTAATTAGTACCGCGAGCGCCGGTAATGACGCAATGTGTCGTCAAGACGACGGCTGGACTCGAACCGACGACTCGCGGCGCCGGCGCTCCGCTCCGACCGCAGCTCGTCGGAGGCCGCGAACCAATTAACAGGGACATGATAGTTCCCCCGGCTCTCTGTGCCGCGTTAATTTACGCTGATTACCTATTTGATCGCTCGCCTGAAGCAGCAAGGGCGCCCGCCGCCTCGGAATGCATTAGCGAAACGCAAACACGTGGGCATTCGTATAAACCCAACCCCACCTCGAACCCCCTCTCCCGCAGCATCATCCTGGGGGTTAGTTTCAACCCTTCCCGTGCAGCGGCATGTAGAGGGGGTTGTTTTGCAAACAAGCTGCTGTACAAACAGTTTCCGATTATACGTNCCCTTCCCGTGCAGCGGCATGTAGAGGGGGTTGTTTTGCAAACAAGCTGCTGTACAAACAGTTTCCGATTATACGTACGTCCGCGTGCGTTTCCAGGTCTCTCCCTTCTTTTTTTTTTAAACCACCCCCCACCTTCCCCGGTCTGCCGTTAACCCTTTTCGCCAGCTGCCGCCTGACTAGCGAAAACACCCCTGAATGGATGATGTAGGTACAAGCGGTCAGCTGTAAGTAATGACGTATTTTGCGAGGGTCTCTGTTCGGCGAATGGCTTGGGCTTCTGTCCCCCTCGCGTACCTATCGCAAGCAACCCCCGAACGCCACCCCCTCCTACGAGCTTTTTTCCGACCATCCGCCAATCGCTATTCTTCACACCCGCATCTGGTCTATGAACACTAGCAACCCATCATTTCTACCCTCCTCCTACCCCCTCCGACCTCCTATAGCGAACGAACTGTGCAGTTTCCAAATTGCTATGTCCACGTCTGTGCGAAAGGGCGCGGCGAACGCACAGACCGGGCTAAACGAATAAGAACGTGGCAATATAGTTTATCAGTCTATTTTCCCCCCATGCCAGAAACATAGCAGAACTCGCCTAACACATTGTCTAAAACTACAAACAATTTAAAACAGTCGCGTTGGAAATGAAACTAGAGCCCGCGACTTTTCTACACGGAGAAAAAAAAAAGTTTTCTTACGTTGTTGGATCACAAAGAAAATGCGACAGCTAGCAGATACACGTTATTCTTTTTGAGTAATGAAGGCATATGATATTTTTTTTAATTCTCTGAAAACCATGACGGAATACAAAAATATTTATCCCCAGACCTCGCACCTTACCATGGCAGGTTTTCACAGTTTTTCGNCCTAACACATTGTCTAAAACTACAAACAATTTAAAACAGTCGCGTTGGAAATGAAACTAGAGCCCGCGACTTTTCTACACGGAGAAAAAAAAAAGTTTTCTTACGTTGTTGGATCACAAAGAAAATGCGACAGCTAGCAGATACACGTTATTCTTTTTGAGTAATGAAGGCATATGATATTTTTTTAAATTCTCTGAAAACCATGACGGAATACAAAAATATTTATCCCCAGACCTCGCACCTTACCATGGCAGGTTTTCACAGTTTTTCGAAATTTCTTTTTAAATGTACGCCTGTCTAGATAATATATAACAGAAGATTACTTTTTCGAATACGGACACTTCAGATTTACATTTTCTCCACGGTAAGTAAACATGTAAATAAACTCTACAAAAAAAATATATATCTCTTTTTTTTATTTCATATATGATATATTTATGAAACTGCGTTATTTTAAAATTTAATGCTTTGTATACNGTATATCTCTTTTTTTTATTTCATATATGATATATTTATGAAACTGCGTTATTTTAAAATTTAATGCTTTGTATACTCTCGTATAAAAATATACAACATAATAAAAAATAATCTCTCAGCGGAAAATGAGTTTGTAAGAAATTGTGAAAATAACATGTACTTTTTTCTAAATATCTATACCAAATTATTTTACTTAAACTCCATAGTGTTCTATACTACTAAAATAAAGACAGTTTCTAAAATCAGAAGTATAACACTTGAATTAAATCGTACATATATTTTTCTCACCACGTGCGCTTATTTCAAGTCAACCATTACTTTTAAGAGCCTTTTTACAAAGGCTGAGGAAATGTTAATCTATNACCATTACTTTTAAGAGCCTTTTTACAAAGGCTGAGGAAATGTTAATCTATCATAAGAGATGCTACAGGTTATATCGCCTAAGGTGTGTAGGATTATTTCTCGTTACTGCATGTATGTCAATTTTGTTTGCAATATAAGCACTGGTTTCATAAGTTAAAAATATTATCTAAACATCTTTTAAACAGAAGGGTTTATTAAATGCCATAGTATATTTCTGTTTCCTACCCAGGTTTATCGTACAAAGTTAATTTTAATTACGTCCTACGTATAAGATACTAATAGTTGCAATAACCTACTGCAGCTGAATATACTAAGTAATCCACCAACAGATACAATATTTTATAAACTACCTGAAAAATTGATATATTTGAAATATGTGTATTCTATAATACAAAAATCATTATTTATACGGGTGTCCGAAAGTTTGTTTATTAATTTTGAGAAAAAATGCATAGCAAATTGAGGCTTTCCCGAATCAGTTGACATGGTCTTTTGTCTTTTCACAAATAAAGAATAGACTATTTACTACAGCTATTACAAAATAAATAATAAAACATTTTTGAATTTTCTTCACTAGAGAAAATTTTGACTATTCAATGTGAAGTAATGAGAAGATAGTAAATATATGTACGAATTGAAACATCTTTTAATTCTGTGAACAATTTGGCTGTAAGGTTTTTAGCGACAGATTTTTAAATTGTCGTAATAATATCTTTGTAAAACAAATAAACAAATACCGTTGTCACGATTCTGACATGAATGTGAACTCTCTTTTAAAAAAAGACGTTTGAAAGTCATATCTAGTTTCGTCTTAAAACACATTTCGTATTTTTTCACCCCACCTAAGAACTGACATCTGCGTGGATGTATCTACTGGTCGACCACGTGATATCGAATTTGCTTGAATTTGTTTACTCAGTGCTAACCCAACGATTTTTCTTACGCGCTTAAAAAAAAATAAAATGCCACCTCGTTCGCCAGCCAATTAAGAAAGTCTCGTATAGTTACCTCCTCTAATTCGCTGCCAAAATTGATCTAAGTACTCCAGTAACTACTATAATTAAACTAAATACAGTACTGATATTTTCTTCGTAGCTTGGATACACAAATATTCATTTAACCTTTACCGGATATTATATCTTATTTGCTTGTATTTATGCACTTTTTAACCAACCTTTTAAATTACTAGTGTCCTTATTACACTATTTAGATTGGAGAACTGTAGAAAAAATAATCCAATGTATTAATGTCTTATTTAAACGTTTGTATTTAAATTTGTGGATTCTAAATATATATCATAGTTTACATTTATTTCAGACCAGCTGTGCCCACGGCTCCACTGGATTAAATTACAGAATTATTGTTGATTTTTTTTTTAATTAAGTTGAATTTTACTTAGTGTAAATCTTCTAAACTCTATACGTATTATAAAACTAAACGTCGGTGAATTAAATGGTAAAATCACTTATTAGTATTTATCTGTTATACATAGATATATGCTACCGCGGAGTTTCTTTAGGTCTTTTTATTCTACACAATTCTTTACTACATGATATTGTTCCATCTTTAACGGTTTAGACAGCGTATTGCAAGAGAGCGCACTGGTGGCAAATTGTTTTCCCACATGATTCACTATTATCGTTTATAAATTTTTTGAAATATTTTCTGGCGATAAAAAGTAGACAATATCACCTTTCAGCCCTCCAACTATTTCTGTGCAAGAAATTACGTCGATCTGTTGCTCGGTTGCGACGTTGCATTGTTATTCCGTTTGTGCACCTTTTTCATTTTCCAATAAGAATTTCCCCGAGGGAACGAGATATTTTCTCGGGATAAAAAGTAGCCTACGTCACTTCCCGGTTCTCCAACTATCTCTTTGCAAAAAATCACGTCGATCATTTGCTCCATTGTGACGTGAAAGAAGGACAAACAAATAAACAAACACACTTTCGCATTTATAATATTAGTTAAGATACATAAAAATAAGAACTGACATATTAGTAACATGCTCCCGTCCCACAGAGCTGGAACTCCAAAATTTCACCTGATCAACGCATGAATAAAGTAATCAGGACAGCAACAAAATCAGTTTTCATACGCTGGGAGAAGACAAGAAATAGGCATGAAAGTAGATCTTAAACAAGGCTACTGCGCTTGAGTTTGTGAAAACGACCTACTTCTTCACCAACTATTCTAGGTTAGTTTAAAATCCATAAAAACGAATTCAAGAAGTATGTATGGTTATTTCCGGTTAGGTTAGTTTAATATAGAAAAACATATTAACCTACTATCCTAGGTTAGTTTAAATGGTCTAGTTAGGTTGGTATACTATCTTGGAAAATGATATATGCGCTGAGAGGACAGCCGACAATATATTTGTTTGTACATGGCCAAAAATATATTTCGATGCCCCAATAAAATATTTTGTTGAGGAAACAAAACTTGGGAATCAAAAAAATCAATTTTGTTCATCTAACAAAATACACGCTTGAACAAACAAAACCTCTAAAAATAAATTAGGTTTTCAACAAATTGTTTGCTTGATCAACTGTATATATTAGTTTGGCCACTCATGTGATGTCTTCGTTCCAAAATGCAGCTGGAGTGTTTGTATTTTTGTGACAATATGAATAATAGCAGTGCTTGTTAGTGCATATATTGATGCTTAAAAATACTATTAACAACCCAATAAAGCAAGCTAAACAGGAAACTAAAAAGTAAAACTGCGAAAGTTGAAATATTTATGTGCGCACGTTGTCCATTATTTGAAATGTATTTATTAAAAAATATTCCGATTTCGTTACTAGTCACCTTAGCCGAGGTCGGCAAGGCGTAGTGCTCGGGCACAGATGAAGTAAGTCCCAATCTCTGTTGGATTTCAAATATTTTTTGTGTTAACCAAAACTGTTTTATGTACGTAGAACCAAACATATCTTTAGTTGCACCATCTAAATCTTTGTTTGGGGCAACCAAATAAAGCACAACAAAATAATTTGGTCCAAACAACTAAATACTTCATTGCCCCCATAAAAACAATTAATTTGGTTGCGCCAAACAAACTTTGTTTAATTCAACAAAACCTTTTTCTCAGTGAGAATACGCGCATGAGCAGTAAAAACATCCTCGGTGATCCACATACTCTTCCGTCTTTTAAAAGAGTTCAATCATCATCGAACAGCGTTTGCAAACACTTACTGCCCGAGGGAAATTGCAGTAGCTGGTCTCGAAGACAAGCGCAGTATGTGGCAACAGTTGTTCAGAGAGTGGCCGGTGAAGCGAAGACAAATGAAGTACGGTTAAAAAAAAAAAAACAACACGCATCTTAAAAAGCCACGGAACGAATTTATTACAGAAGGAAAAGAGAATGGTTTTCTACGTTTTCCTGCCCTCGACGTCGTATCCCGGGTGCAAGCGTGGCAAGGCATCGGTTTCCACCTGAGTGCCTTTCTACACCATCTCCCCCACTCCCTTCATCATCACTCTCCTTTGTTCCATCCTCCCAGCCTCCCATCCGTGGAAAATCCGCGCCGGGTCCACCTCTCTCTGCAAGCCGATATCCGGCCGTAAGACTGCCTCTGATGCGTTATACGTGCGCGCGCACGTGAAGTTGCCCTCGTTGAATGGGAGGC
>NQII01000389.1:149754-166783 GCA_002778355.1 Clitarchus hookeri | reverse complement strand
CAGTTCGTACAAGCGGGTTGCATGGAAACTTAAGATTTTTGTAACTACTTGCTGTCAGTACCAAGCCAACGGAGAATCGATGTTAAAGAAATTCCTCCACGATGCATAAATAAAAAAAAATAAAGGATTCTGCGTGAAATTTTTTGAGGAATACTGGTAGGTTAAGAAATATTGCAAGTTTTTATGTTCAATGTTTTTTTATTCCTAAAATTAAATATTAAAATTTCAAATTTACAAAAATATATATATATATATATATATATATTTAAACTCCTTAGCATTTAATATATATTTTTTGAAACAATTATCTTTAAAACTGATCTACTAAGGAGGAATTTCTTAAACGTTGATATCCCATGTAAACTTCTTGGTTGCATTCTTAGTAGGCATATCCCAGACATCGAAACCACACAATGACAATAGACATAACAGCGTAATCGAGGAAATACTGTGAAGTACGTAAACATGTGTTACAATTACTCTAGGTTTCTCCCAGTGGTAGGAATGCATTGTGTTGTGAAACAGACTACCCTGTAGAACTCTCCATCCCTCCCACCACATCCTCGGCGTTAGTAGCTCAATACTTAGCACACCGAATGCGATTACAGCGCTAAATTGTGAGGTATTTAGATAAGTTCCTGAAGCGGTATCTCTGGCCGTGGTCCTCTTTACTCGGCGTTTACGGTTCTCTTAAACGATCCACATAACTTTTTTTTGTATTAATTTTTACTAACGTCGATGATTCCAAATTTTGCTACCAAATAGCTGTCCCATCGACATGCAGAGCAAACGGGAAAACAGGTTTCAAATATATCTGACAATGCAATAGGAAATTGAGCTTTCTATTTTTTAAGCACAAATAAGAAAAGAAAGTAAATAAATGTTTTATTATATCCATTTGAAATCCACAAATTGACAAAACATGTTTTTATTGCACAAATGTCAGGCTAGTAAACACGTGGTTTCTTCCAATATTAGTGAAAGAACCTGTGGCAAATCTGTGTGATAAACTTTTCGTATTTACAAATAATTACGGTATTTTCACATGGTTCATTGTGCTGAAAAAAATTACATTTATTAAAACAGTTTTGAACCGCGAGTTNATAATTACGGTATTTTCACATGGTTCATTGTGCTGAAAAAAATTACATTTATTAAAACAGTTTTGAACCGCGAGTTAAATTTAATGTGTTAAATTTGTTTCGACAACTTTTCCAATTTTTATCGCACATTTAACGTACCACACCAAATGCTGATCCTCCACTGATTTTGATGTTCGACCTGACGAAGCCATTACGGGTTTCCCATGTACAAGAAATGCACGTTATTGTATATTTATGTTCCTATAATTTGTGCACACTGCTCCATTCTCAAACAATATCGCGCCCGTAAACACATTGTCTTTTATACGCGAAATATAAAATATATAAGCCTCAAGAAAATTGTAATATTTACTCGACTGATTTATTTATATAATAATGTGCGTACCGGATTTATGGCTGAACAAAAACTTCGTGTATAGAAGTACTTGTATGGTCTATTCATGGTTATTTCTAGTTTTTCTAAAGTCCTGCATATGTTCTAATTTTGGGCTTCTCACAGCGGTTTATTCTGACAACTCGTAAGCAAATAGATTGCCACGTGACTTGCGTGTGTCAGACGTACGTCGCTTTATATTTTGAAGCTGTCTGAATAGTACTGACACAGACATAAGTTCAAAATTTATAACTATATTTAGGTGGGTTTTGGACTTGAAACGATGTCTACACACATAATTAATTTTAATAGCGGCTTTATAAACCTTAGTAAAGAAATTGCCTAATTTATGATGATGTAAAAAAATACAATTACGTTTAAATCAATTTCACAATATTGAGAACGGTATCTAAGCTTGTAACTGGCACTACACTGGAGCCAAAATAAACATTTATCAGAGTATAAATAAGAAATTATTTTTACAAATATTAATTACGTAACTGTCATTTCTTAGTCTAGACTGAGATCATGGCATTGAAGTTTGTAAAGTAATACTTTTATACCGATTGAAAACAAAGACGTTAAAATGGTACGCACCAATAGTAAAATGAATACTTTATAAATTGCACATGAAAAAGCGTATCATAAGCATGACATTACTTGATTTACAATTTTGTTTAAATAGCTATGCCATGTCGAATGCATTCAGCACCATTTATAGTATTAAATTAATAAGGGAAATTAATATACTCCCCTCTGTATCTGAAATAAAGCACGTGGTTAACACGAAAAAGAAGTTACGGGTAACAAAATCATGTGTAACTATTCACACTGTTCTATACACATAACACTATAATAAGTAAATAATAAAACTCAAGGGATTAATACATATGTACAAGTAATGAAAATCGTCATATATGAATATAAAATCTAAACCACGGTGTTATGTTGATACATTTAGCACTCATATTGTACTGAAATGTAAACAATGACAAAGTATTACCTCATATAAAAAATTTATAAAAGAACAAACTGTGCCCGCGGCTCCGCTCGCGTGGACTATAGAATTATTGCTGAGTTTTTTTTTTATAAAGTATAATTTTAATCATCTACTCTATACATATTTAAAAAATTCAACGTCTCGGTGAATTAAAGAGCAAAACTACTTATTAATATTTATCTTCATTTGTTCCAACTTTAACGGTTTAGACAGCGTATTGTAAGAAAGTGCACAAACTTTTTCCGACTTGATTCACTCTTATCATTTGTAAATTTTTTGAGTTTTTTTTTTTGCGATAAAAAGTTGACAATATCACCTTTCAGACCTCCAACTATTTCTGTGCAAGAAATTACGTTGATTTGTTGCTCGGTTGTGACGTTGCATCGTTATTCCGTTAGTTTGCTTTTTCATTTTCCAATAAAAAATTCCCCGAGGGAATGAGATATTTTCTTGGGATAAAAAGTAGCATATGTCACTTCACTTCCCGGCCCTCCAACTATCTCTGTGCAAAATCACGTCCATCCGTTGCGACGTGCTCCCACACTACCAACTTACATTGACGCAGCATTGTACCCCGAGCGCTTTTTTTACTAAAATATTATTCCTGAGGAAATGAGATAATTTTTCGGTATAAAAAGCAGACTATGTCACTTCCCGGCCCTCCAATTATCTCTGTACAAAAAATCACGTCGATCCGTATCTCCGTTGCGGCGTGAAAGAAGGACCAACAAACAAACACACTTTCACATTTATAATAATAGTATAAGAATTATTTTATATAAAAGAGTGCTTCATGTGTCTGTAAAACAAAGTAAAAAACTTTAAGATATACTACCTATGCTTTTGTGTCGTGATCTTCACTGTTCCTGGTATCTAACTACTGCAATACAATATTTTCATTCTCTATTAAAACTTCAGGACATCCACAGTAAATACTTCTTCTTCCACCACAGAAATAATTCTATCTCCCATCAATTTATTTTAAAATGGTTTCAAATCGAGTTTGACAGTTTGTCATCACACAATCTTATTCACGACGTTCGATAATTGTAAAAAGCACATAACTTCAACTATACCTATTGCCAAAAACAAAACCACGATAAAAGGTCATTGTTATAATTTACATTTACAAAAAAGTTTGTTACAATTACTTTTCCAAACAGAATTCACTTCCAAATAAAAAGAAAACTTTTAATGCAGTCAGCTGACATTTTCCAGTTCAGCTGTCTTAACGTTTCACAGAGATTTTAATCTTTGTGTATTTCTCTTTTCCCATACTTGTATACTGTGACTATTTTGCTTTTGAACTCCTCATTGCAGCTTTCATATTTTTAAATTTTTTGGTATTCTCAAAAAACTGATGTCGCGAACTTTGGAACAAAGTAAATGTTTTTATCTCGTGAATGGAAATGATTATGGAGGTGAATTCGACGCGTGCAGTTACAGTTTTGCACTGTGATCGGCTACGCACACGTTCGTTCGTGCCACACGACCATATCCTGGATATGCTCATGGCTGCCTGCTGTCAACCGTCTTCGTAGCGTTATCGCTTCACGCCCGTGGGATACGAGTTCGATTTTCGCCACCAGTCTTTGGAGTGTTTCAATTCGTTGTAGTTGGCCTGGCCTTATTCTTATCTGCGAAAGGTAACGATAAACCGTTGCATCATTATCCTGTCTGGTTGCCCCAGGGCGCGACACGGTTTCCAACCTCATGCCTTTTCTTGCGGTTACTACCAGACCCCATTTTCATCATCCTGCCTATTGTTAAGCGGGGAAGGTATTTTGTCTGTGTTGTTAATACAGTTTTAGTTTTTTTTCAAATATAGAACGTCTTCAACAGGTAAATTAGTATACGATNTCAAATATAGAACGTCTTCAACAGGTAAATTAGTATACGATTATACGTTTAGTGGTGAAACTCACGGTTCTGTGGAGGGTATTTTCTTATGGAATGTTTTAATTTCGCAAGGATTCCCTTTCAAAATTTCTTGTGCTTTTACTAAATAAAGTTGACGGTTTATTCATATTTTATTCTGACCTCTAAAATAATTATTTGGGAGTGCTGCTTTACTTCTCCTTTCTTGCTATTACANATAATTACGGTATTTTCACATGGTTCATTGTGCTGAAAAAAATTACATTTATTAAAACAGTTTTGAACCGCGAGTTTAATTTAACGTGTTAAATTTGTTTCGACAACTTTTCCAATTTTTATCGCACATTTAACGTACCACACCAAATGCTGATCCTCCACTGATTTTGATGTTCGACCTGACGAAGCCATTACGGGTTTCCCATGTACAAGAAATGCATGTTATTGGATATTTATGTTCCTATAATTTGTGCACACTGCTCCATTCTCAAACAATATCGCGCCCGTAAACACATTGTCTTTTATACGCGAAATATAAAATATATAAGCCTCAAGAAAATTGTAATATTTACTCGACTGATTTATTTATATGTTCTGTAAAANTTACTCGACTGATTTATTTATATGTTCTGTAAAAGTGCGTACCGGATTTATGGCTGAACAAAAACTTCGTGTATAGAAGTACTTGTATGGTCTATTCATGGTTATTTCTAGCTTTTCTAAAGTCCTGCATATGTTCTAATTTTGGGCTTCTCACAGCGGTTTATTCTGACAACTCGTAAGCAAATAGATTGCCACGTGACTTGCGTGTGTCAGACGTACGTCGCTTTATATTTTGAAGCTGTCTGAATAGTACTGACACAGACATAAGTTCAAAATTTATAACTATATTTAGGTGGGTTTTGGACTTGAAACGATGTCTACACACATAATTAATTTTAATAGCGGCTTTATAAACCTTAGTAAAGAAATTGCCTAATTTATGATGATGTAAAAAAATACAATTACGTTTAAATCAATTTCACAATATTCAGAACGGTATCTAAGCTTGTAACTGGCACTACACTGGAGCCAAAATATACATTGATCAGAGTATAAATAAGAAATAATTTTTACAAATATTGATTACGTAACTGTCATTTCTTAGTCTAGACTGAGATCATGGCATTGAAGTTTGTAAAGTAATACTTTTATACCGATTGAAAACAAAGACGTTAAAATGGTACGCACCAATAGTAAAATGAATACTTTATAAATTGCACATGAAAAAGCGTATCATAAGCATGACATTACTTGATTTATAATTTTTTTTAAATAGCTGTGCCATGTCGAATGCATTCAGCACCATTTATAGTATTAAATTAATAAGGGAAATTAATATACTCCCCTCTGTATCTGAAATAAAGCACGTGGTTAACACGAAAAAGAAGTTACGGGTAACAAAATCATGTGTAACTATTCACACTGTTCTATACACATAACACTATAATAAGTAAATAATAAAACTCAAGGGATTAATACATATGTACAAGTAATGAAAATCGTCATATATGAATATAAAATCTAAACCACGGTGTTATGTTGATACATTTAGCACTCATATTGTACTGAAATGTAAACAATGACAAAGTATTACCTCATATAAAAAATTTATAAAAGAACAAACTGTGCCCGCGGCTCCGCTCGCGTGGACTATAGAATTATTGTTGAGTTTTTTTTTTAATAAAGTAGAATTTTAATCATCTACTCTATACATATTTAAAAAAAATTCAACGTCTCGGTGAATTAAATAGCAAAACTACTTATTAATATTTATCTTCATTTGTTCCATCTTTAACGGTTTAGACAGCGTATTGTAAGAAAGTGCACAAACTTTTTCCGACTTGATTCACTCTTATCATTTGTANAACGGTTTAGACAGCGTATTGTAAGAAAGTGCACAAACTTTTTCCGACTTGATTCACTCTTATCATTTGTAAATTTTTTGAGTTTTTTTTTTTGCGATAAAAAGTTGACAATATCACCTTTCAGACCTCCAACTATTTCTGTGCAAGAAATTACGTTGATTTGTTGCTCGGTTGTGACGTTGCATCGTTATTCCGTTAGTGTGCTTTTTCATTTCCCAATAAAAAATTCCCCGAGGGAATGAGATATTTTCTTGGGATAAAAAGTAGCATATGTCACTTCACTTCCCGGCCCTCCAACTATCTCTGTGCAAAATCACGTCCATCCGTTGCGACGTGCTCCCACACTACCAACTTACATTGACGCAGCATTGTACCCCGAGCGCTTTTTTTACTAAAATATTATTCCTGAGGAAATGAGATAATTTTTCGGTATAAAAAGCAGACTATGTCACTTCCCGGCCCTCCAATTATCTCTGTACAAAAAATCACGTCGATCCGTATCTCCGTTGCGGCGTGAAAGAAGGACCAACAAACAAACACACTTTCACATTTATAATAATAGTATAAGAATTATTTTATATAAAAGAGTGCTTCATGTGTCTGTAATATATACAAATAGTAGAAACAAAGTAAAAAACTTTAAGATATACTACCTATGCTTTTGTGTCGTGATCTTCACTGTTCCTGGTATCTAACTACTGCAATACAATATTTTCATTCCCTATTAAAACTGCAGGACATCCACAGTAAATACTTCTTCTTCCACCACAGAAATAATTCTATCTCCCATCGATTTATTTTAAAATGGTTTCAAATCGAGTTTGACAGTTTGTCATCACACAATCTTATTCACGACGTTCGATAATTGTAAAAAGCACATAACTTCAACTATACCTATTGCCAAAAACACAACCACAATAAAAGGCCATTGTTATAATTTACATTTACAAAAAAGTTTGTATCAATTACTTTTCCAAACAGAATTCACTTCCAAATAAAAAGAAAACTTTTAATGCAGTCAGCTGACATTTTCCAGTTCAGCTGTCTTAACGTTTCACAGAGATTTTTATCTTTGTGTATTTCTCTTTTCCCATACTTGTATACTGTGACTATTTTGCTTTTGAACTCCTCATTGCAGCTTTCATATTTTTAAATTTTTTGGTATTCTCAAAAAACTGATGTCGCGAACTTTGGAACAAAGTAAATGTTTTTATCTCGTGAATGGAAATGATTATGGAGGTGAATTCGACGCGTGCAGTTACAGTTTTGCACTGTGATCGGCTACGCACACGTTCGTTCGTGCCACACGACCATATCCTGGATATGCTCATGGCTGCCTGCTGTCAACCGTCTTCGTAGCGTTATCGCTTCACGCCCGTGGGATACGAGTTCGATTTTCGCCACCAGTCTTTGGAGTGTTTCAATTCGTTGTAGTTGGCCTGGCCTTATTCTTATCTGCGAAAGGTAACGACAAACCGTTGCATCATTATCCTGTCTGGTTGCCCCAGGGCGCGACACGGTTTCCAACCTCATGCCTTTTCTTGCGGTTACTACCAGACCCCATTTTCATCATCCTGCCTATTGTTAAGCGGGGAAGGTATTTTGTCTGTGTTGTTAATACAGTTTTAGTTTTTTTTCAAATATAGAACGTCTTCAACAGGTAAATTAGTATACGATTATACGTTTAGTGGTGAAACTCACGGTTCTGTGGAGGGTATTTTCTTATGGAATGTTTTAATTTCGCAAGGATTCCCTTTCAAAATTTCTTGTGCTTTTACTAAATAAAGTTGACGGATTATTCATATTTTATTCTGACCTCTAAAATAATTATTTGGGAGTGCTGCTTTACTTCTCCTTTCTTGCTATTACACTAAAAATTATTAGTTTCTCTAAGGGTTCGTAGATTACAAAAATAAAATGAATTTGTCGGCCACTCAGTAGAAAGTCACTGAGATTTTAAAAATAATAAGTTCGCAGAAAACCTCAAGAGTATGTTTTCGTAACTTTATAGGTCATTCAATACGCCGTTCTCCATAGTAAGAAAATGCTAAATTTTCACCAGCAGTCGTTTTATTCAGAGTCAGAATCTGGTCATCATTCCATTTAGAAAAATTATAATTAAGTATAAAAAGTCTTACAATAAACTGAATATTTCAGCCATTTTAAAAATTGTAATATTTTTTTTCTTATTTAACACTTAACAGCAAAACAATGTAACGATATATGTCGCAATTCCTCAAAGTTATCACAAACATANTTTTCTTAACTTTATAGGTCATTCAATACGCCGTTCTCCATAGTAAGAAAATGCTAAATTTTCACCAGCAGTCGTTGTATTCAGAGTCAGAATCTGGTCATCATTCCATTTAGAAAAATTATAATTAAGTATAAAAAGTCTTACAATAAACTGAATATTTCAGCCATTTTAAAAATTGTAATATTTGTTTTCTTATTTAACACTTAACAGCAAAACAATGTAACGATATATGTCGCAATTCCTCAAAGTTATCACAAACATACCGACCGACAGATAGATTACCTACCCAACTACAAGGTCAGATTGAGAAAACAGGCCTGAGTTTCCAATCTCCAATATGGTCAACCGAAACGTNGGGGGGGGGGGATTTACAGTGGTTGTAACAGGAAAGACAATAAAATAATGAGTGCATAAGTATGAAATCTGTTCCCAAAACTCTACCTCAAATTCACCGATATCAAAAAAAGAAAAATTTAGTTTATGTATACGTTTCAAAACTGAGTTTGTTATTATATTTTATGTAATAACTATGTCTACGATCTATCAATAACTACCATATTTCTCTTTTGTTATGAAGTAGTAATTTATAAAGTAAAAATTATAAATTATATACGCAATAAAAGTGAAAGGGTTATTTCACAAAAAAAAAAAAAAAAGAGTACTTTAAAATTAACGGGAGTATCGAACACATCTTATATATGTTGAGGGAACTGCTGAAATTGATACAAACTGTATATGATGATTTTTTCAAAAGTTCAAAAGACGTAATACATAGACACTTGGCTTTTTGCAGTTAATATTAGGTAAAGTTTTTAATATCGATGCAATAGAGGAACACAAGTGAATCGTATTATTTTATTTAAACTATTGCTTAAGAAACCCATCTTATTTCGGTAGGCTATCAAAGAACTACCTTGTATAATAGAAAAACTTAAAACTTTTATTTGTAAACTAATAAAAAAAAACCTGCATAACCGGTACCCGAACTCGTACAATACGTGGCTCCCAGATAGCGCCATACGTGACGTGGGTCAACCAGTACTATAAAATATATTTTTTTCTCGTTGTAAGAACAGACATATTTTCGCGTTTTCAGAAAGACGAAAACGTCTTTGGTATACGAGTACAAAAACTGTTTTGAGATTGCTTTGGAAAATGTCTTTGTTCTCTATCGTGTTCTCGGATATCTTTTCCCANCAGATAGCGCTATACGTGACGTGGGTCAACCAGTACTATAAAATATATTTTTTTCTCGTTGTAAGAACAGACATATGTTCGCGTTTTCAGAAAGACGAAAACGTCTTTGGTATAGGAGTACAAAAACTGTTTTGAGATTGCTTTGGAAAATGTCTTTGTTCTCTATCGTGTTCTCGGATATCTTTTCCCANCGAGTACAAAAACTGTTTTGAGATTGCTTTGGAAAATGTCTTTGTTCTCTATCGTGTTCTCGGATATCTTTTCCCATTTCACTGAGTCTGCAAGCTCACTTCAAGCGCCCTTGTAAAGGCCGTCAGACACATTTCTTTGACGTATCTGGAAACACATCCGGAAAATTACCTTTCGCTACACTGAGTTTTCGCATTAACTACTTGCCAAGTTCGTCAGCTACCTGCACACCGAGAAATATACTTCGTTAAATCACTAAAAATATATCTCCCCCCCAAAAAAAATTGTTGCAGGATTTTATTATATTTGTTTACCTAATGATAAACCCCCCTCCCTCTCACAAAAACCAAAATCCATGAACCCCTTTTATCTATTTTAACCAAACTTGGACCACTTTTAGTAATTTGGTAATGATACCCGACTTGTATTCTTTACGACCAAGCAGGATACTTATTTTCAAAATGACGGACTCTTAAAATTTTTAAGTTATATTTTATTTCTTGAAAAGCTTTCACTTGATTTAAACCAAATTCAATGTTTCGACAGACCACACTATCGAAAAGCGATGCAAAAAACTCATGTCCGTATTAACAATTTTAGAAATCAGTACCATATGAATATAAGTAAAGTTCACACGTCATACATATTTTGTTCTGAATATTGTTTCATAGTGAGGAGGATGCCAGTTTTTTTAGGAACTGTGCAAGTGAAAAATATAGAAGTAAATTTTACTTGGCTTTCAACTTGAGCGAACGAGTTTGTAGGGCCATAATAGTGGCATGCTTGATTCTCATTGTGGCGGTCGTAAGTTAATTTACTCTTTGCTCTTATTGAAAACATACTTCAAATCATTATTAACCCCTTGTATGTAATATGCTCAAAATTGTTATTTTCCCGCTGTAAAATAGTTATTTCTCGTACTCTTTAAAGGTCGATAATCTGCAAATGTATAGGATGTAACCGAAAATTTCGCAACGTAGGCTACTAAATTGGTATAATTTACAACAAGCAATAGACTCCTTTTTAAAATAGAGAGGATTAAATGGCGAATTGAATGACTTGCTTCTTTGGAAGTTATGGATANAGCAATAGACTCCTTTTTAAAATAGAGAGGATTAAATGGCGAATTGAATGACTTGCTTCTTTGGAAGTTATGGATAATACTAGGATGACCTGTTCGTGTAACAAAAGGAAATCCAAGTAGCTATTTTTTTTTGACGTAGACCCTACTCGATAATACTAATTGTTTATACATTTTAAAAACTCTGATTTGGCATTGAAGTTAAACGCAGCATGCAATTACAAAGAGAATACGTAGTATTCGGTCTTTTTTACGTAAACATATCACGTAAAACGTTAAAATACAGTTAATGATGCTGAACACTTGGAAGGTTTGTCAACGCAGATGGTTTGCATTGACTCGCATACATGAGGCGCAGTTGTGGAAGTTTCCTAGTTCCTTCTGCTCCTAGTTCCTTCTGTGAAACGGATTTATTATTTCATACCCTGTAAGGAGATGTGCACTGAAAGATTTACTGTCCGTTGACTGCTAACACGACGTACATGAAAGAACGACACATCTCCCGAGTTAGACGCTCCGCGTTTTATTTGCCTTGCCTGCTTGCTCGTGAATGAGCAAAACGCGTGGCACGACTAACTGCACTACACTGTTCATTTATTTAGTGATGCTGCATGCTAGATTTGTATACACGTCTGGCTGGGCAGTGAGCTCACAGGTTGACATTTCACATGAGCCACTGTGCGCATTCCGTAATGAACATGGAGGATACCCAAAACTTCTCATGTTTGTGGGAGCAAACTAAGGCAAAACTCTTTAAATTAATTTTACTTCATGTCTCTTATGTATAAATTCAGTGTATTGGTATACTTTTAAGTAACCAAAATAATCACGTGCATTTTAATTTTCCTACAATTACTTGTTAGGGCCGGTTCATGGGACTTCTTTTATTCACTTTTCCAGATGTAACCTAAAACTTCAGAAACAATGCGACTTTGTGTATGATAATTACACTCAGTAGTCGCTATTCGAGGTACTTTACCAAGATATGCTAATTTGTAAAAGAGATGTCACATTTCCTACTGTACTTATATTCTGCTGCTTGCGATGTTTTAACATCTTGTTGGGCTAATCAGTTTAGATCTTTTTTAGATCTTCTCACACATGTGAATCTTATTTAACAACAAGCAAAGTTAATCTGTGTAGAAGTATTCTGGCTTTATTATCGTGCGCTGTCTCTTTTTTTTTGTTTCGGAATATTACATTCTCGCGATTTTTCGCAAGTGAAGTTATCAGCTGGAATATATTCCAATTAGCAAGTTAAAAATAGAGTCGGAATTAAAACGATATTCTGGGGAAAAAAATAAAAAATAAAAGCAAACAGCAAGTTTGAAAAGTAAAATATACTGTTCACTGTAAGCCGAGCACTTTTGAAAGATCTGCTTAAGATGTACTTGTATGAGCATTGTATATTCTTCTACAATATTTACATTTAACATTGTCATGGGCCTGCGTACTTTAGTCAAGTGAAACTGTGAAATTATTAATAATGTAAGTATTTTACAAACGTGCTAATCATTACGCTTAGATGTACGAAATAAACAGCAGGAAAAACGAATCAATTTAGTATTCACAAACGTTTAGCGAACAATTTTTATGGAACTTTCAGAACTGAAACTACTTGCCTTATGTACCAACTTTACCGGGTGCATGCCGTCCAGAGTGACTGTTAAAATATATTCCCCAGTGACATTTTTCAAAGGTTGGTCTCAAAAGTGCTTAATTAACCGTGAACAACCTGTAGGACCAAATCCATAATTGATTTGAAGTCGAGTCGGAGTATGATCTCTCGCTGAAAAACTTAACTTTTTCGAAAATACTGTTCCGGCAGCTGAAAACAGAATAATTATTTTGCATTCAAAATTGTTCAAACTGTTGGCATTTAAGTTAGGGTTTCGCTCAAACTTGACTACCTACAACTGTGCACAATATCGTATGATTCGTCACAATCTTTGAGCCCTATTTGCGAATCCATTTTAGCTCTAACCATTTCGGAATGTTCACAGTTTTATTGAAAGAGACGTGCGTGACCATATTTATAACTATATCATACCTCTGAACTATATAAAATACCTCTGAAATAATAAATAATATTATTCCTCATTTTAATCCTTTAATAACTATTTTTGTATGTAAACCTTGATATGTTCTTTCACGAACTACGTCTCGTCATCATTGAATTATAGTTAATAGTGTTATTATTGTTCATATTATTAGTACTAGTGTAAATCTTTGTTGAAAAAATGTTATTAATCCTATTAATGTTAATACTTTTGAGATAGCACCAATTAGTGATCAAGAACTTATTTATACTAAATGGTATGGATGATTTTGGTTATTTGACATTAGTTTACTTCTCTAATATAAAGTGTTGTTAAAAAATCAAATAAATATCCTTGAATTATGTCCCCTGCTGTTTATAATGTTGATAATATTATTTGAATAATTAATATAGTTATTAATATATTTGTTGATACTCTTATTGATGTATTTTCNCTAATGTTGATAATATTATTTGAATAATTAATATAGTTATTAATATATTTGTTGATACTCTTATTGATGTATTTTCTAGTAAGGTTAAAATAAGATGTCCTGCAATTATATTTGCAGCTAATCCTACTGCTAATATTATTGGTCGAATTATATTTCTAATAGTTTCAATACATACTATAAAAGGTATTAATACATTAGGTGTGCCTGTAGGCACTAAATGTGTAAATAAATGCAAACATATTTTCTGAAATGGATTTTATATTTTTACATAATCGCACATGGAATCCTTGGTGTGTACATAATATTTAATCTAAACGAGCTAACATGTTATGCAAACGAGTCAAAATACTTAGTAAGTAAGGTATTAAGATTTTGTTTTGGAAAGGAGTGTGGTATAGTCGGTATCGACTCGCATTTACTACCTTGCCGTATGANAGGAGAGGCTTCTAATGTTGTCGGACACTTCCTGAGGAAACGTGTGTCGCCGGAGTGCATAACACTTCCAGCAGTTCTCCGGGTAACGCTGGACCACCAAGTCTCCCCGCAGCACACCTCAGACTGCTCTCGTGTCGAGCGGTGGGGTGATAACATGACTCCCGTCTCCCCACGGGCAGTAGCTGATAAACGCGAGGCGCCCGTACCGACTTGGCGTATCGTGGTGCTGTTCCCCGCATTATGACTTCGCGCTCGGCGAGTAAACTGCACGTTGAACCAGCTTATGGAAAGCTGAGGACAGTTTGGGAAAGAAATATTAGTATGTTTAAAACGTGGGACCCGTTTGTGGGACAGCAGGTAGAGTTGACTAGTGTCATCGGAGCGTGTAGGCTATGGGTATCTTATGCATACATAACTGACAACGTGGGGCGAATGTTATTTTCCTTATCGCTTGGAAAAGCTTCGCTGTAGCTATCGTCCATAATGAAGTAACAATAAACTAGTACCTCCCACTGGAGTGTATTTATCTGCAGTCCTTTCGGGTCTCTTCGGAAACCTACAACACACGTGAATTAAAAATATATCTGTGCTCTGGAAAACGTGAACATTGGATCACTGGTTCAAGTGCCGATGGAGTATAATCTTACCAATTTTTATTATGTTCTTTCATAAGAAAATATATGTTACGATGTAACTTTAAAACTAAAGCTCAAAAAGAAATGTAATACCATCTGAAGGTTTAGTCACTAAAAAATAGCGTTTGAAAATTGATGTAAGGTATAATTTAGGAGAAAGCGTCAATATTTCGCAAAGTTACTCGTTATCTAATGTAAAATAGTCCTCGGAAAAATTCAGCCGTTTTATTCACTAAAGTGTTAAGTATAACTGGCCGTNCTTTCATAAGAAAATATATGTTACGATGTAACTTTAAAACTAAAGCTCAAAAAGAAATGTAATACCATCTGAAGGTATAGTCACTAAAAAATAGCGTTTGAAAATTGATGTAAGGTATAATTTAGGAGAAAGCGTCAATATTTCGCAAAGTTACACGTTATCTAATGTAAAATAGTCCTCGGAAAAATTCAGCCGTTTTATTCACTAAAGTGTTAAGTATAACTGGCCGTNACGTTATCTAATGTAAAATAGTCCTCGGAAAAATTCAGCCGTTTTATTCACTAAAGTGTTAAGTATAACTGGCCGTATACAATTATACGCAAGTCTACTGCATTCTTTACTATACCCATGGGTGTAGTGGTTGGCTTAACTTTTGGTATAGCATGAAACAAAGAAGAATATTCATTCGATACTTTAGTGATAACATGAAAATGTGAAAAAGCAGCAAGTTTTAACTTATGAATCGTCATAATTTTATTAAAATATTTCGAATGAGAGTTCTTACATTTTGCAAGATAAAAAATTGCTCAAGTACAGTAATACCCCGCTTTACGCGACCCCGTTATGCGCGGTTTCACTAAAACGCGAATTTAAAATTTCGCGCTCAAATGCCTCTCATTACGCGAAAGAGTGCGTATAAACATAATGTTCTCATCAACTTCTCTATGGTCGCGGGAATCCCCGCTTCCTCTGAACATTCTGTTTGAAGAATTGGGAATTCCCCGTCCTTCGACTTTGTTCTATGGGGATTCCCTCGTTCGTTTCGTTTGTTCCGTCATGTTTAGTTCGGCTGGCAGTCGTGTTTTAACATTTATTGGATATATGTCATAATTTAACGCTACGTCAAAAATGCCGCATGTAAAGAAAAAAGAGCGTGAAAGCGTAACTTTGGAATTGAAGATGAAAGTGTTAAGAAGAATGGAAAATGGAGGCAAAGCAACAATTGTTGGGAGAGATTTTGGACTATCAGAATCGACTGTGAGAACGATTTTAAAAAATCGGGCAAAAATTAAAGTCTCCAGCGAAAGTTCNGTAAATCTTTGTTGAAAAAATGTTATTAATCCTATTAATGTTAATACTTTTGAGATAGCACCAATTAGTGATCAAGGACTTATTTATACTAAATGGCATGGATGATTTTGGTTATTTGACATTAGTTTACTTCTCTAATATAAAGTGTTGTTAAAAAAGCAAATAAATATCCTTGAATTATGTCCCCTGCTGTTTCTAATGTTGATAATATTATTTGAATAATTAATATAGTTATTAATATATTTGTTGATACTCTTATTGATGTATTTTCTAGTAAGGTTAAAATAAGATGTCCTGCAATTATATTTGCAGCTAATCCTACTGCTAATATTATTGGTCGAATTATATTTCTAATAGTTTCAATACATACTATAAAAGGTATTAATACATTAGGTGTGCCTGTAGGCACTAAATGTGTAAATAAATGCAAACATATTTTCTGAAATGGATTTTATATTTTTACATAATCGCACATGGAATCCTTGGTGTGTACATAATATTTAATCTAAACGAGCTAACATGTTATGCAAACGAGTCAAAATACTTAGTAAGTAAGGTATTAAGATTTTGTTTTGGAAAGGAGTGTGGTATAGTCGGTATCGACTCGCATTTACTACCTTGCCGTATGACGAATCAAGCAATGGGGGTCTCAGGGAAGAGAATTAATNAGTCGGTATCGACTCGCATTTACTACCTTGCCGTATGACGAATCAAGCAATGGGGGTCTCAGGGAAGAGAATTAATAATGAACGCCATCCACTTCTGTAGTGTCCAGGACTGCCCCACTCGCATTTGGCTCGGGTCCTCGGGCAAAACTTAACAGCACTCCCCATGCATGCTCAACCCCCCTCAGACCCTCCCCGACAGACGGCGCCGCCGAACGTTGGCCCGAGCGGCTCCGAGTGCACCATTACCGCGATGGCGTCGCGTGTTGGATATTCAATGGCCCCTCCGTCGTTACACGGAGCTCTTCTGACCGGGACGCGATATGCCTACACGGAGCCGACTGCGCTGGGAAGATATTCCGGGCCAGCAGATTGCTGCTATCATCATTACCATCGATTTTTAAATCCCGGTCGCCTACTGTCTTGGTTTATACATGCGGGGGCAGGAGGAGAAGTTGGTTGGAAGGAAGCTTTTCGGCAATTACCGAGAGAGTGCCGTCTGTTTGGTTGGGGAGGCGTACGTGGCTT
>NQII01000389.1:130379-149017 GCA_002778355.1 Clitarchus hookeri | reverse complement strand
AATAATCCTATCTACGATGAGGAAGAACAAGTAGAAGAGAAAGTTTTATCTTCAGGGGGAATACAAAATGCTCTTTCAAACATTTATTCAGGTTTGGACATATTGCAGAGTATAGACAATAATGATGACCGTGTCTTAACCGTGTGTCAAACTATTNTATGAAGGCTATTCACAACATAGAAGAGGCTTGGAAGGAAGTTAAAAAGAGTTGTATGAACGGGGTGTGGCGTAATATTTGGCCAGATGTAGTGGAAGCACCTAGAAGAATTGTCCAGATGCAGAGACAAGTGCTTGAAGACATTGCTGCAANGTAGTGGAAGCACCTAGAAGAATTGTCCAGATGCAGAGACAAGTGCTTGAAGACATTGCTGCAATGATTGAGGGGTTTGAACTTGAAGATGTCGCAGTAGAAGATCTCGTAGAACTTGTAGCAACGCAAGACGATTCAATGAAGATCTGATCGAGTTACAGAATAATCCTATCTACGATGAGGAAGAACAAGTAGAAGAGAAAGTTTTATCTTCAGGGGGAATACAAAATGCTCTTTCAAAAATTTATTCAGGTTTGGACATATTGCAGAGTATAGACAATAATGATGACCGTGTCTTAACCGTGTGTCAAACTATTAAAAACAGTGTTGGGTGTTATGAACGTATTTTACAAGAACGTAAAAAAAACGCTACCCAAAAGACAATAAATGTATTTTTCCGTAAAAAATAATTAATAGTATGTATGTATTGCATAAAGTGTTCTTATAATTAAAGTGATTGATTAAAATGATTCGTATTTTTTGTATTAAATTTTGAATATGTTTAATCATAAACCTCGATATACGCGAATTTCAGTTAACGCGATTTTTTCCGGAACGTATCCCTCGCGTAAAGCGGGGTATTACTGTATAAATAATTGGATTAAAATAAGTCACTTTAGCTGAGTAGTAAATTGATCAATATTACACTTAAGAAATGATCGGCAGAATAAACACTTTAAGCATGTTTAAGTTAGCACAATCTGTTAAAATATTATATTAAATAATTAAAATTTTTTTTTTTAATTTTACTGGGTTCTGAACTGCAAAACAAAAATGTAAAAATAGAAACCGCGCACTATAATGCTAATTACTCGGAGGTTCAACTTTAGCATCACAAGTATACAGACCGGTTTCAAAATTTTAACAAACCGAGCTAAACGACGTGTCATTGTGTTATTCCTGATATGTACATAACATTAGATTCCAGCGAACTAAGTGTCATTCATGATATAAAAATTTATTTTCTTTTGCTGTAAAATACGTTTTCCATACGAACTTATTTTTACACAGGCTGCCATAAGGTTATTTAATAATACGTTGAAAGCCATACACTTTAACAATTTTATCTTGTGGGTAAAAGACTGAATTAGTTCTGTTACGCGTTTACATGTGCTCACGTTGGAAGGGGATAAGGGCGAGAGGAGTACGGAATTGTTTCCAAAATAGACGCTGGGGCGCTGGTAGAGAATTTATATAGCACATCATAGCTAACTAATCGTTATGGGTGTTTGTGCTTACTTATTAGAACATAGAATTTGTTTTATTGCGTTCTTATTCACTGTCGCTGTAAATTATAATTTTAAGAAATTTGGCAACAGCCAATTTTGAAAAATGCCTTTATACATTCATATGCATGAACAGGTCTTTGCTCAAACACATTTCATTATCATAATGTCTTGCATGTGGTTTTAGTGTACAATTACTTTATCACTTCTGCAAAATATTTGCTTACAAGGTTGGCAAAAACTGTTACGTACGATTGCCAGTTCCTTTTAATTATATACCGGCTTCCATAACCTATATACTTCGGTTGGCGTGTTATGTTCTTGTTTCTGTATCCAAATATTTGCCATAATTTAAGTAAAACGATGAACTTCCAAATACACACTGCGGGACAGAGAAAACTAAAACCCTACAAAACAATGGTCAAACTGTGCAACCTGTTGACGGAGTGCAGGGCGTTATAACGAAGTTTGCATTGCATCACCAAAATACATTATATATAGGGCGTTGGTTTTCACACCTTTGAAGATAAGGGAGCCTTGGACACTCAGTGAGGTCACACTAACCCAAGATCTCAAATACATATAGGGGCCGCAGTGGTGTAGTGGTCAGACTACTCGCCTTCCACCAAGACAAACCGAGCTCGATTCCTGGCGAGGTCGCTCCCTGATTTTCGCACGTTGTAATCGTGCGTGAGGATGCCACTGGTCGGTGAGTTGTCTTGAGGATCTCCCGTTTCTACCACCAGTGCATTCCGGCTCTGCTCCATACTCACCTCGTTTCACCCTCACCGGCTCAAGACCAAGATGTAGATCCGCCCAAATCTCGCTGCTCCGCTCGAAAACATACAACCTTGGAAGTAGTATTAAAAAAAAAGTTCGTTTTAAGGCGCATGGGTGGGGAGCGAGGAGCTATCGGCCAGATTTACACGCTCTGTCATTCAGGTGAGGCGTCGGTCATTTGGGATGTTAGTCTCATTGACCTTGACACGGGATGACGTCGGAAAAGCAATGAAAACGAAAATTAAAGAAAACTTTTAAAGAATCAGGGAAAAAGGACTAGGAAATAATTAAATAATTATCTAGAATGTCGAAATTCGAGATTTATAAGAATTAAAAAAAACAAATTAGAAAAAGTAATACTGAAGGAAAATTTTTATTCTTGCAAAGATGGCGGAACACACACACCGTGATCCTTTCAGTGCTGAAGCCAGTACACAAATGACCCCACACCACTATAATACATTGGATATTAAGTAGGCTCCCACCCATCAACCCCCTCCAACGAATAATTGGCTTTATGTCACGCTTGACCACCCCAACTCCCCTCATCAATCTTCCTCCATTTACACACATCTTCGCTTCAACCCCTCTTCCACTATTATCTCATTACACTACGAACCCACCACGACCACCTCTCCACACTAAAACCCCACCAAGACCATTCTACCCTCACGCCAAATAATTTAGCCAGCCCCATTTACTAGCTATAGTTATTTCATTGGTTATTTGTTCTACCAATATTTCGGTTCTCCTCCACCTTCCTCAATCATCTCTTATTTACCTGCTACAGCTCGACTCCCACCATTACTAGTAAGGTGTGCACAAGTGTCCAACATTTTTAATGATGATGTCACATTGCTCGCTTGTGGTTGTCTGTTGATCACATGACATCTAAACATCTACAAATATCTAATGTGGCCAAAGTTGTGCGATGTCACAGTTCTGATCTGATGCGAGAGATGACATATCGCTTTCTATTCTCTGCCCTTTTTTTTGCATTCCGTCTTAAAAGTTAGTTTACGTTCATCCCTTCCATCACAGTTCGTGGGGTATTGTCCATCATGCTCATATAACACGTGTATTTTCCCACCAAAGTAAAAAAATCTGCCTAAATTCCAAATACTTGTTCGGGCCAGTGAGCTATTGGATTATAAGCTATTGTATAACTCCATACAATACGGTACTCGATCTTCGTAACTTTCAATTAACCTATCCGCATCAGTTATTTATGATCGCTGCTCTGTCGCGTCGTTTGCATTCAGCCAATTTGCTTGACGACACGGAATGAATGGCTGTGCGATGAATACGGGTTGCAGGTCACATAAGTGCGAGATGTATGACGAACACTTTTCACGAAACAATAACTTCGCAGACACCTGGTAACGGGGTTGGTGATCAGGCGTGACAAAGTTAATGATTGGTTGGAGTTGGGATGTAGTTGGGTGTAGGACGGACGAGAGCCAATGAAATAGTGGTGGGATACAGAATTTCCACTTTAATGAATTAGACTACTGCAGTGAATTTAAAACGATCTATAAACGTATTGTTATAAACTGCGAACCCCTTCTCCCCTACCCTTGAAAAACAATAACATGGAAATGTTTGAGTGAGTGAGTGAAGAGATTTGGGCTGCTCTTAACATCGAGGTCTTGAGAGCCGATGTGGGCGAAGCGGGGTGACTATGGAGCAACGCCGGAATGAAAGATCGGTATCATCTGGCACGATTCCCACACCCGGGAGCTACTCCTCCGGGAATCAAACTCGGTTCGCCTAGGTGGGAGGCGAGCAGACTAACCACTACATCAGCACGGCTCCGGAAATGTTTGAAATCACAGTCTAAAACATTAATTTTCGTGCATTACGAACTATTAGTATACTACAAACCTTTTAGTGTGTTGTAAGAAGTGTTTCATTGTTATCGTTTCAGACGTCTTGACTTCACTGATTAAGCAGTACATAGATGTTGTATTTTGCAACGTCTTCGTCGTATTTACGGAATTGTCCCTGGATAAAATGGACGGGCTTCCTCGGGGTTCTTTCAGAAAGTCAATGCATCTGTAAGGAAGCGGGAAATGCTGTATCTTGCCAGTCGAGATTTTTGCGTGCGATAACATGGCATGAACAGGCGCTTCGTCTGTCTCTTCCTTCACTATCTGCTTTCTCTTTCTGCCGATCTCTGCCTCGCTCTCATCCCCCCCCCCCCNTGTCCTCCGGTATATACACAAGAGCTTTGCTTCCAGTCTATCTGCCATCTGGTCGATTTGACACAGATGTTAAAGCAAGCAAAAGCACGCCCACGCACACATAAAGCAAAAGAATTCCACATGGAATTTGCTCCACCGACCAAAATAAAAAAAGAATCCATCCTCGCGTTTCTCCAAAGTAAATCGGCGGCATTCTCCCGTATGCGTGTGTGTGTGTGCGTGCGTCGGATTCCAATTGTGAAGCCTGCGGGGGGAAAAGAATGTTCTCGGCACAAACTGCCGTTAAAAAAAAACAGTAATATATAGAGCAACGTGGTGTCTTCTTTTGTGGACTGGGTTTGGCTAAATCCCTTAGGACAGAAAAGTTGTTATTAAATCTTCTGGAGAATCCGAACAAAACGGAAACATTTTTGTAAACTGAATTAATGTTTTAATCCTGAAAGGGATGATTTACCGTTGGGTAGTTCCTTTTGCGGTTATTTTATTTTGTGTTTATTTTCACGTATTTTGAACAGCCGTCATTATATTTATATTACGCTTTCTTTTTGAGTAGACACTGCCAGTCAAATTTGTTGGCATATAACCCCTTGATTACTTTTAATACAGCTTCTAATGTAAACGCTCGAAAAGAAATGTCCCCTAAAGTTTAATTTTGTAGATATTTAAAAGTGTCTCCTAAGTCCTCTGATTCTTTTTTTGCAAATCGCTCATAAAGTTGGGAAATGTGAGAAGCGTGTTCTGATATTCAGTCTTTTCACGTATTCTTATACAGTAATGCGATGTTGAATTTAGAGTTTTAATTTGAAAAATTTTGAGCGTTGCGTTAAAAGTTACTACTTTCAGTCAAGTTCGCTCGCATCGTTCATATTTTAGAAAAATATTGACAACAGGTTTGTACAATTGCTCGAATATTTCACTTTGATTACTGCCATTTTAAAAGAGTGGGTTCATTATGTTGACTAAAAATGCATAATTTCCAGATTTAAAAAAAATTTGACTTCTGTCAGGTATATTGTTCACAAGGTAAAACTATGTTTTAAAAAGATTAGCAAAAATAGCTTTGTCTGCAAAAACTAGCGTATAAAGGCGGAGATTGAGAATGCGTTCTACTCTAATACCACTTCAAGAATTTTAGCACTGGAAGTTCTCGCAGTACTTTCTTAATACTGCGAGATATAAAAATATTCGTAAAAAATTAAGCTTAATTCGTAAAACTGCTTCTTTGCTGGAATAAAAGTAAGTCTGTGTAAAAAATTTATATGATAATGGGAACATCGACTAAAATGTATTTTTAAATCACTTGCTGTCCATTTTTTTTGGAAGTTACAGATTTTTCATGGTTTGAAAACTGAGGGTTAATGTGCATATTTTATTTCGCATGTAGGAATAAAGTAATGAAAATCATGAACATGAAGCTACATACTGTATAGCTTTCACTTGACGAGATGCATTTTTTGTAAACTGCAGGAAAATGTTTTGTACAGTAATTAACTTTAACACGATGATATCTGTAGGTCTCTGCTCGGCTTATAAACAAATGTCACTTTTTACGACAAAGATAGTCTCTTATTAATCATGAACTCCTAATCATATTATTCCAGGTTCAAATAAAATTTCAATCTTACTAGTTGATACAGAAATACTTGTACTTTAGTACTTATGTTACTATGTCATTTTAATATAAATATGAATAAATATCAATAATTATTTCTCAGGGGTGTATTCATGAGCTAATATCTGACATCGTAAAGCATTATGGATTTGTGTGGGGAGTGAAATTATCCTCTCCAGGCTGTCTTGCCTTTCTCTTCTCTACGTTACAGAAGGCAACAGTAGGGTACATGCCCATCACTTTGCAACCGTTGTGAGTACGTCTCGATCTTTGTCGCAGGCACATTGTCTGGGAACTCAAAGAACTCTTTATTCCACAATGAAATCATAATAAATAGGCGATTAGAAGACAACATGGCAGGAAACTGGCTTGGAATTTTCTTGAGATGATGGTTGAAAATCTAGCCGGATAAACTGCTTCTAGTGATGCGGTCGTTCGGTATCAAAACACGTAACTGTTTAAGCGTTCCGTTTCAGAACGTCGTCACAAATGTTATCCTGTAAACAAACACATTTGGAAGTTTTTACGGTAATTTTTATGTATTCAAGTTTAAACAATATCAGTAACGTGTATCAATTTGTGAAATCCAGGACATGCTGATGTAAATATTACGGAATCTCACCCTACCAAATTTTTTTTTTTTGGTGGACGCTTAATATTTTTTATAAACACAATACAAATTTTAAGTAAATACAAAATAATTTATTTCCAAGCGATATTCAAATTATTACTGGCAAAATTCTGAAAGTCCATTAAAAATAATTTTGCGTCCACTACAAAATTAGGCAGTCCCCAATTAATTTTATTTTCATTCTAGAAAATACGTCATCTTAGACTCCTCTTCTTTTAAATTCCCAAATTCTAGAAAATTTTTACTAATCTGTACGACGAATTTAAATGTTTCATTGCTTAAACATCGGTTACGTAGTTTATAAATCGGATATTTATCAAAATATTCAGGACTACCTTACAAGAAAATAATTTTTTTTTGTAAATTTGAAGAAACACATATGTTTCCATCATAGTACCTACACAGCTGCAAAATTTGGACATGTGTGCATTGGTAGAATTGGCGTTATCTGATAAACGCAGTGCAGGTTTGTGGATTCCACTCACGGTAGTGTGGATTTAGAAATTTTCAAAACTTTTTGTGAAGTGAAATTTTTTGCGGTAAATACATAATTACATATGTATATTACTGCAAGTAATGCTAGCACTCGAATGCGTGTCCGCACCTCACGAGGGAATTTCCTCCCAGACACGGGGTGTAACAAGCGAACTCCCATAAACTAAACACGTGGTGTCAACAACGGAGCCCCCGCGGCGCAGTTTATCTCGCGAAATAAACGAGCGTCAGTCAGGCGCAGGAGCCAGCCAGCGCAAAAGCGCGGTCAGTGNTTTTCTTGGCGGCGCCCCAGGGGAAGGAATCATCCTCGGCTCGGGGCGCCCATTCAGGGGCGAGGCGAGATCTAAATGTTTCCAGGCAATTGAAGAGTTGCACGTACGTCGCTGGCGTCTGGCCCGGATCGGCTCCGTATGGCGCCGCCGTCCGCCCGAGTTGCTTTATAGCTAACACCGCACCGACGTTACTGAAGCCCTGTTCAAGTCCTACTTTCAGACATCCCTCCGCCTCATGTGAAAGAAGCATATATATTCTATGTATACAAAATCACTCCAAAGGGACAGAGCACAATATTCGTGCGCACTCATTTCAAAAATATTTTCATTTCAAAACTATTTTCTACTAGAACTATTTCTTACTGAGGGTTACCAACACACATATTTCTCCAATGCTTTTACTTATTTTCATTATAAATTAAATATTACATATTACAGATGAAACATCAATAAAATTTTAATTTGACAGGAGCCGTGGTAGTGTAGTGGTTAGACTACTCGCCTCCCACCTAGGGCGAACCGGGTTCCATTCCCGGTATAGTCGCTCCGGATTTCCGCATGTGGGAATCGTGCCGGACGTGTTTTCTCAGGAATCTCCCCCCCCCCCACCATTGCATTCCGGTGCTGCTCTATACTCACCTCAATTTACCCTTATCGGCTCTCAAGACGACGATGTTAAGAGCCCGCCCAAGTTTCTCCACTCCACTCCACTTCAATTCGTTCAGAAGTGTTGTATGGTGCATGTCATATTTAGGGAACAACCAAATACGTCGTAAATGGGGTGATTTCTCTAACGTTTGATTCAAAAGAGTGAAAATATTGTGAATAAAATATAGCAAGGAGAGTAGAGTTTGAAGGGTAGTCGGTAACGGGCAACCCACAAGGCCGCACTAGCCTTCTATTGCTAAATTTATGTAGGCGTTGCTCTTTTTGTCCTCCCCACATATCACGAAGATAATTAAATGACTAACAACGTCTCAAGTCATTATAATTGCATCCTAATCATAGGTAATATTTATAACATTTTTAAACTCAGAAATTTTGCGAATTTATTTGCAGACAAGCTATAATTTAAACATATGTGCATCTGACTTTCATTTCCATCCGAATGGATGTTCGTAAGACATTTCCTGGACGAATTTGCAATAACTTAACTGCAAGAAGACGACGACCGAACATCGCGATAACTGGTCTGGGAGTAAACATTTACATCTGCCAATCAAGCTTGAGTACACAAAGGAGAGTGGAGTCTACATTGTTGCCAAATTAATCCACCAAATTTCCAGGTCTCTCTTAATACCTGTAGGCCTAAGTATGGTTCTAGTGAAAACAGAAATATAATACTATGCAAGATCGAAATATAAAACCACTGAGCACACACAAGTTGATTTACTTATATCACGAATTAATGCATTATAGGCTTCGTCTGATAAGTAATAAGGGTCATCCGGTGATCGAGTTGATGGTATATCAATTGCAGACTGACCGTGGGACAACTCAATAGGGTGTGCATGAACATCATTATGTGTATGTTGCTGGTGGAGAGCGAGCATGTAATGATAGACATTAGTCACTAATTCATTCTGTGTCGCTGTCAAAGAAATTCCTCCATTTCGTAGAGGTGCCTAAATAACTACTTAATGGATAGAAGAAACAAGACGTCACTGACATAACTAATAGGCCTACTTTCCTCTAAATGGGTGCAAATTAATTTTTAATTAAGTTCCCAAAAGCTTATATGGTAGGTAGGCTACGGCGTCTCGTTGGCAGCAATACTATTATAGATGGAACCAGAGACATACACAACAGTAGTAAGACAGTTACATATACACATGTGCCTTACCCGGGACTGTGAGCCCAGAAAACCTCGTACCATAAGCTGGCACGCAATCAACTCTATTAAGGTGGTAGGATTTCGAGCATCAACTTCTGATGTAGCCAGTTTAATGTTTTGAAAGATACAACTTACTAACCCTGTTAACAGGGCCGTCATTTTGAGAATAATAATTACTTGAGCCACATTAGTTTACATAGCCTACTGTAACGCTACTTGTGTGAAAAATTTGGTGGAAATCGGTTGACTGGTTCCCGAATTATGGCATAACAATTTTATTTCCTCACTTGGTGTTATCGTACAAAACTGCCTATAAAATAAGTTTTGTAAACGATACTTCTAACAGATACTATCAAGCATATAACGTTTTTTTTTAAATTCGGTTAAATTGTTTTAAAGATAAAGCAAACTTACCTAAATTATTTATGTAGCAGCCATTTTGAAAATCAGCGCCTGATATTACTTAAAAATCATACAAAATGGTTTTGGAAATATGCCAAAATGTTTTATCTTCTCACCTGACACTATTTTACAAGACTGGCAACAGAGTATTTCTGTACGCATAATTTAAGCTTTTAATGAATACTGTTAGCGTACACAATTTAGTAGAATTCTATTGAGTTGTTTAAAAGATACAATATACTAACCTTAATTATTTATATTAATGCCATTTAAAATAAAAGACTTGCCGGACCTAAAAAAGGTAAGTTTACTTGCCCTGCCGTAGAACTACTTGCGTGTAAAATTTGGTGGGTTGGTCCGCGAGATATAGCATAATACCTCCATTATTTCATGTAACAATCATGGTAATGAAGGACAAAAAAAGTTACGTATTAGCACATTCGATGATTGTGATAGCTACTGCTAGCATGTAAAGTTCGGGTGACATATGGCATATGAAGCCAAAATATTATCATGGCTGTTGTTTTTAACGTAGTGTATCATCAACGTCTATTTCGTAATACTCGGAAGACTTGGAAAAGAACGGCTAACATAGTGAAATAAAACTAGTACTCATTTTAAATTTTACGATCCTATTTGACGTTCGTGATGAACAACTGGAACACCCTGTGTTAGAATTAGTAGCCGACTGCATTCCCTCCGCCCGCACGTCCCTGCTCGACGTTGTGTGAGCCTGGAAACCGTGTAACGGCGGTGTTACATCTCAGAAGCTGTTTCCGGGATAATATCGTCAATTAATTATTTTTTTAAATTTATACTTTGCTTCTAAGGCGTACGCTCGACACCCTGTTCCCGACGACGGAGTTGGTTAAGACAATCGGGGGCAGCGGAGCAAAGAATAGCGACACTCCAGCTGCGCTGCAGCAAAGTACAAAGAGCACTCAAGACGCCGACGAAAGAAAATCCACTTTACTCAGTCCCCCCTTCCCCCCACCCCCTTCACGCTGGTTCAGCCCATCCCAGTTACTCGAAGGAAGACGAAGGAAGAAACGAAGAGCCCTGCAGATCACCTGGCACTTGAATGTCACGTGTGGCACGCCTCGTACAAAGGGGAGAACGCAATTCATCTTGAACCGCCGCCAAGTAGCATGCGCGTTGTGTCTGCGCCCTTCGATTTCCTATACTCGCCCGTGTGGAAAAGTGCTCCTCTTGAGGGAGATCAGTCTCCCGCCATCTTGGATTTTACTGGAATTTTCGCCGTTAACTTGCAACGCGCATTTTATATTTTATTTTGGGCATCGACAAGGCACAGGGCATGGCTTTTACATATTCTAATACATGTATTGCTAGACCACTGTTACCAGCATCACTGCCCGTAACCTCCGACAAGAAACCATTACTCATTTCTTGCCGGCAGTTGCTAGTGAAAAATTAATGAACGTGGAAGAGTTGTAATCGTTTGATAAAGCTTAAGAAACAATTATTTATGCTATGTCGTGAAGAAATTTTAGTTGAAAAATTCTTAAATGGAACATATGGCAAAAATATTGAAAATCCAAGATTGCGGGGACTGATTCCCCTTAAGGGGAACCGATCCCTTCCATCTTGGTCTGTGTACGTCTCTTCCATGCAAAGGCGCATGAGCAAATTGTTTTACTTGTACAAACTTGCAACTGTTAAGATATATTACGTAATAGATAAGACGATAACAGTGCTGGGATGTTCTATCTTTCCTAAGTGTAAATTATGATGTAGATAAGGATGATGATACGCGGTGTTGTATAGTAGTTAGTGTTGAAGAAAGTTGTTCATATAATTTTTTTTTATATTGGTGTGGTCTGCAAAGTATTACTGCTAAAGCTGGAAGTGGACTTTTGGAATTGTGTATTTTTTCGTAAACGTCATAATTCCAGTAACTCGACATATACTGCTAACAAAAAGTTTAGCATATTCCCCGTTCGCCAACGAATACGTAGTATTTATGTTTCTAGTAGGAGTGGGTCGTACCTACGTTGTGTGAATGATGTAAACGTTGGCGTCTTCCCCTCCAGCGACATGCGTATTGCACGTACACAAACACAGCGCGTTCAACCACAGGCCTTAAAATCAACTATAATTGAGGAATGGGACAACATGCCTCAGGAAATGCTTAATGGTCTTGTTTTGGCATGCCTCGCTGGATACACGCGTGCCTCGGGAATCGTGGAGGTCCTACACGTTATGGAAGTTTGTCAAAGCAATAAGACCAATTTTGTTGTTATTGAAACTCATGAGGTTCCTTTGTTTTAGTGGTTTTTTACTATATGTATTTTGTTTGTTTCAAACTGCGATGATGTAAACGAGCATTGAGTTTTTTTTTCCTTCACTTTATGTGCTATTAGAAGTACAGCATGAAATAAATATGAACTACTGTTATTCAAAATAATATCCTGGATTCTGATTTATGCTAAACTTTTTGTTAGCAGTATATACCAGTATATCTGAATTGGATCCGCGGGACATTATTTGTTAGAAGACAGTGCGTGCCGGTACATGAAGGTGTTCTTCCCTCTCATGCAGTGTCTCTTCATTTGGGGACGGATAAAAGAAAAGCCATTCAATGCCGCACATAAAAGTGCATTGTTAAACGTAAATGCAAGGAAGACTTGCTTGAGGACATATATTAGTTCACCAGGCGCGGCATAGATAGCAGCACATGTTCCATCTGCAAAACTTTTATTTTTTTTTTTACCAAGTTCCCGTGTTTTTGTATTCTATGACGCCATGTTGTGTACAATCTTCACGAGTTTGTAACAACAGAATGAAAAGCAAAAGTAATGGTGAGTTAATTCCTACTTCAAGTTATGGTTATAGTAGTTAATACAAAAATAGTACATACCGTTTTTTGACAATAGTTTACTTTATATGGAGTGATAAATAATGTGTCCTCAATTGAGGACAACATTTGTAAATTGAGTATTATATTTTGTAAATAGGTATGTCTTCAATTTCCATTTTCTCGTTTTCGTTACAGAAAGCAATCTTATTATATGTGACTTGACAATATTTGTAGTACGTATGATTGTCTTCATTTTTAAATATGCGTGAAATCTCAAAAAAATGATAATAGTGACTTTTTTGTAAAATATTTACTACCATAATTGTAAATGTGTAATTTACTATCACTGATAATAAATAACTAATGTTTGGAGTTGTTTTAGTTTTTTTTTATTGCAATTGTCGTACATTGTTTCTGTTTTAAGTGGAACATACTGTGCGCACATCACGTCGTGAGAAATCTCGACCAAGATGTCAACGTAATTACAGGCTGCAACCATTGAAAGACTGGGAAATTGCTCAGATTTTGGCTGAAGAGTCTGAAGATGATCTTGATGAATCTTGATGACGAAGATTCAGACAAAGATACTACCTTCGTTCCTGAAAAAATGTGCAACGCGGTTTCTTCTTCACCAGAAATTTCCGAAGAAATGAACGATGTCGAAATTCTTGCAAACAGTTGTGTTACTACAAATCAAGAAAGGAAAGTAATATGGTTCAATGAACGTGACACCGATAAAGCTAATAGTGTACCAGTGTTAAGTGGTAACCACAAAGTACTTGTCCACTTGATTTATTTTACAACTTGTTTCCTCCTGAACTACTTTCAGAAATTGTATTTCAGACAAATTTGTATGCCTGTCAAAATGGAAAAGATATTTTTTCTTTTTCCTCTTCAGAAATAATATCATTTCTTAGCATTGTTCTCACTAGGACCTACATAAAATATCCAATGATAAGACTGTATTGGTCTGAGCAAAGTAAACTGCGAATGGACCTTATTGCTGACACTATATTAGTAAATCGTTTTGATAAAAAACGCAGATATTTGACTTTTATATGTCCCATTCCACAATATGACAAAGACAAAGAAGCTATCAGAACCCATCCAATTTTGAATAAGCTGCACGAGACTTTTCACAAAGCTGTTGGTAGTGCTAATGAAATGGTGATACCATTCAAAGGTTGCTCATCGCTAAAGCAGTATATTTATGAAAAACAGAAGAAATGGGGGTATAAAATATGAGTGAGAGCTGGCATATCTGGTTATTTTTACTTATTTGAACTGTATCAAGGAGCAAGTTGTATAAATTATGAGAAATCAGCATGTGGTGCAGCAGGTGATATTGTGGTAAGGCTTACGCATGATCTTCATGGGAAGAGCTACGAATTTTATGCTGATAACTATTTCACCAATGTGCCTCTTGTCCAGAAATTGTAACAACAAGAAATATGGCATATTCGTACTATTGGAGCCAACAGGCTGCAAGGAGCCGATAAGAAACCAAATTCTGTAAAATCATTGCAAAAAGGAGGAAGAGGGAGTGTTTCTATCTGCACGTCCAATGAAGGTATCACAGTTACCCGTTGGATTAACAATTCCGATGTGCATGTTATTTCTTTCTATGCTTGGAAGGAAACAGAAAGCACTGCCTAGCGTTTCAGCAGGAAAGAAAATACATTTGTTGAAGTTCAGCGTCTATACAGTATTTAGTGTTACAACAAGCGTATAGGTGGCGTCGACCTCATGGACTCACTTGTGGCACTGTACCGAAATGATGTAATAAACAGGAGAGGGTACATGCGTATATTTTATCACATGTTGAATGTAACTGAGGAAAATGCATGGATTTTTCAAGTTACGTTAGTGAAATGATCATCTGCAGGAGAAGATAGTACCCTAGATTTTGTGATACCTAAGAAGCGTTGAAGTAAAACTGTAAACAACTGGAAACAAATGTTCATTATATATATATGTGTGTATGTGTGTGTGTTTGTGGATGGGATAGTTTGGGGGGTGGGGATTACGGAAGGTGATGAACCTGCCAATTCGTATCTGCTATAGATCCTAATAGCTGAGAATTAACGGCGAGGAGACTTATGTAGAGGAGACCTAGTAGAAACGTTACAGAGTAAATATCTACTTAAATATTATTGACCGGAGCAAAGAATTCTAAATTCTAAACCACAAAGTAATCTTGTTTCTGGTTTCGATAGTTAGCATACTTTATCACCGTGGCTTACAGTACTAGCATTTGTTTCTAATACCTTAGACATTTTAACAGACAAGTTCAGGGTATACTTTAATTTAGATGACGAAAAAAAAACCAAAATCCCTCCCACACCGGTGTACACAGAAAAAAGTATAATGTTGCTGCAACAAATAAAATACTATTTAGGCATTTCTTTAATAATTTATGTAGTGGTAACATTAATAATGTTGTGACAAAGTTATTTAATGTTAACCATTTACAAAGTCTAATATTACTGGAATGCAAACATACTGTTAAAGTGTTAATGTTAACAAAGCCTTTAAGTAATGTTGCCGCAACCAAAAATTTGTATTACGCTATAATTAACAGGAAAAACGTCATATTTTGTGTTACCGCAACATTAAAGAAATGTCCGACCAACACAGGTTTACATTGACTTGGCGTTGTGTAAAAATGGCGGATAGTAGTGTACAGCGATAACCTCGTAAAATGAAACCACTGTATTAAAATTTCAAAGCATTGCATGAGAACTAAATGTAGCTTTGATCACCTCTCAAGCGTTGCAAAGCAGTTCACGTGTGCCAAATATGCATATATTTCCATAGCATTAAGTATCTCCACATTGGCAGTTCGTCGTGATATTGAGGTTGCCGCAACCAAATGTTGAATTACGCTTAAAATATCGGGAAGAACAACATATTTGTGTTACTGCAAAGTTAAAGAGATGTCCAATCAACACAAGGTTACGCTGACTTGTCGTTCATTGGCGGATGGTAGAGAACACCGAAAACCTTCTTAAAATTAAACGACTGTATTTAAATCTTAAAGCGTAGTTTGAAAATTAAATGTAGCTTGTTCCAGTTCTCAAGTCTTGAAAAGCAGTTTACGTGAGCCAATTACGTATATATTTATAGAGCATAAAGTAATTCCACGAAACGAAAGAGAAGTGCAGTTTTTCGTTATATTAGTGTCAATACTAACAATATGAAACTTAGTTGCACATATGAAGGCAGCGAAGCTGGAGTTCTGCACTCGTAGCTCAGGGGCAGAGTGGCCGACTTGCAATCGGAGGGTCGGGAATTCGCGCCACTGTCACTCCGCGGCAGATCTTCAGTTCGCATGTCGCACTCACGTGTACTGTGAATTTTGTCATCAGGTTGGTCTACTTGAGCTCGTCACACGGCGTATTACACACACACACACTCTGTCCAACGTCAAACGTCATACACGCATATCCGACGGCAAATTTTATCGGTCGATGAAGTCAATAAATTCAATTCTGAAAAAAAGTTTGTATGACGTCGATTTTCGTAAAGTGTAGAATGTTAAGCACTCACGCTGTGGGTTCGATTCCCCTCCCACCTGTATTTTTTTTATTGGTAATATTTCTTTTTGTGACAAAATAGTGGTACTTAATTTACTTTATATCGGAATGTTTTTTAAAGCAAATAAAATACAAGAATATTTTTCACACAAGTGTCAACATCAGCGCAACACATAATTTGTTTTGGCCGCAACATAAGAACCACATTAATATTGCTAGTACAGGAAAGATGTAGTGTTGTCACAAACGTACTTAATGTTACAGTAACATTAATAGCCTAGTATTGTATTACTTTAACAGCAACATTAGTTACTGACGGCTCACATATAACAAAAAATTAATGTTGTAGTAACGTTAATACTGTTGATACAACATTATACTTATTTCTGTGTATTATCGCAATAAGAAAGTACAGACGGCCAAAAGTGGTTTCCCCATGCATCTCTGGTAATCCTCTTGTACTTGTTCGTGGAAACTTCAATTGCACTGTTGAAATACCTGAACTCGTGTGATTACAGAGTTCAGTATTTTTGTACCTACTTACTGAAGTGTGGTAAATTCCCCATACTATGAACGCCTGTGGTAAATAAAACTTCAGATTCAATTTGGAAATTTTACTAAAAATTTTACAGTGCGGTGATTTGCCCGTACAAGGCACTTACGTACTGTTCGAATCACAATGTTCTGTTTTCTAGCCTGGAGTAAGCCAGGAGGGAGCGTGTAGTTTTCAAACGTAAGTTTAACCCTTCCAGACCCCACCTTAAGGTATCATTCGAGGTGGCGTAAATAATAAATTTCTTGATGCTTGCTGTACACAAGGTGACACGCCACTTATTCTGTGATCGCAACCAATCAGCCGTAGGCTGTGTGTTCAGCTACAGTGATATGGGCAAGTCATAACTTCGATCAGTATCGCGTTTTACAGATCTGTCGCTCAAAGGGGAGATTATCACGCTCTGAGCGTCGCAGTGTACGGTATCAGCCAAGTATTATGCACACAGTTGTGTACACTTGGACTTAGTGGGTTGAATCAGCGTGTTACGGAAGACGTTTCTTGTTTAGCCTCCAGGTACTAAGTAAGGACGTTATAAAGCGATATATAGTCCATTCGCGGTTACATACACAACTTTTCTGAAGCTCTGCTACAGTTATACTTTCCAGAACATTCCTCCGCCTCATGCAAACTAAGTTTAACCGTGTCTAGCATATTACGCTAAAGGAACTACGCACCACATTTGTCCACCCTTAATGTAATCATATGTTGCATAAGAACTATTTCTTACAAGGGATGACCAACACACTTACGCTGTGTTATTTTTATTAATTATATAATGAAAATATTACAATTCGAAGTTAAAATATAATTAAAAGCTTAATTGGATAAAAAATATGGAATTTTTACGTTACACGAGTATAAAACGCTGGTGATACGTGGCATATTTATGAAACAACCAAGTACATCATACATGGGGTGATTTTTCAAATGTTTAATTAAAAAATGGTGAAGAAGTCGCGAATAGACTAAGCACGATTTTTCCCTTTATGTTGGAAGTAGTAGGTGTGCAGGTAGTAAACACCAAAAAAAGTACGAAGTTTATTTGACTATGTCTTTAAGGTGCATCGCTCACGCGTTGCATGAATTACAAGGTCCTGATACAGAATGCTCAAGGATAACAAGGTGAAACACCAGCTTATCCCGCGAGTTCCAGCCACACACGCCAGTAAAATGACGTCACTGACCAGCAACACTCCAGTACGTCGTTCGCCAATCAGCGTCTGGTGATTTACAAGCCAGCTGACAGCGCCCAGCCAATGGCGAATCTTTCGCTGCACGCAGCAGCCAACTCAAACACGAGGCCAGTTTCAGAGTATCGCACAACCAATCAGCGAATGGTTGTGCCCACATTAAGGGGATCACCACGTTTTTCCAATTCTGTATACTTGCCCATTATATGACTGCGCTCCTAGTACTTTTTACAGCGATGCACTAAAAGTAGTTCATATACTAACGTCGTATTAAAAGTGTAAATTTCATATTTGTGGACATTTAACTTGCATTTATGCATAAAGTGGTATGGTTTTTGAGGTAAGATTTCTGAGGTGTGTGTTATGAAGGTTGATGTTAAAGTAATGTTTTTGAAGTATGATTTTTAAGGTACTTGTTAGGTATGTTTTGTGAAGTTTTTTTAAAGTGTGTTCTTTAAGGGTATGTTATTTGAGGTATGATTTTTGAAGAATGGTTTTTCAGTTATGATTCTTGAGGTATAAATTTGAAATATGATTTTTGAGGTATGTTTTGGATGTGTGTTTTTATGTATGTATGTTTTTGAAGTATATTTTGAGGTATGTTTTTTTAGGTATTTTTTTAGGATTGATTTTTAAGGTATATATTTTTTAGGTATGTTTTTGATATCTGTTTGGTTGAGTTTGACATTTGGTTGGTTTAGTGGACGGGGAGTTGAGCGAATGCGAGTACTAAGGGGGTGTGACATAAGCCCACGATTTCTTTCCGGGGGGG